>OVBB01002030.1:0-12415 GCA_900406415.1 Isatis lusitanica | reverse complement strand
ATGATTCAACTCGATGAAGCTATAAGAAAAGCTTGAAGTTTGAAGAAGATGTATTCAAGCAAAGTGTGGCAAACACTTTAGCCAAAAAAAAGGTCCCATTGAAGATGTGTTATTAGGAGCATGAAATTAATAGCTGACTTCTTTAATAAGGTATAGAACTCTGATTCTATGAACAGAGCGAGACTGTTCGTCATCTTCTTCCTGCAGGCATCTGATGTACATGTCCATTACCTTTTACTGCAACGTCAGACATTTTCTGAAATATCTAAATCGACACTTCTGCGGGATGACATGAGGATACGAAAGCATAGCTCATAAGTGAACCAAAAACCACTTATCAAGTGCTTAGTCACCAGATGGTAACAAACGTTTGGACTTCTTCTTGACAAGTATTCCGTTATACAGCACAGATCCCTTGCTTCCTGTGACCTCTGGAACAGCTTCACCACAGTACTGATTTCTTGTGACCTTGCACAATGTTCCACTTCCTGTCGTGTCTCTTTAACTTCACTACAGGAAAAATGAGTATTCTTAACAGTCGAAAAACACTATCTATTTATATCATAGCGGTTTACAAAGCGTTCTGTCATCCACCGCGATAATAGGTCCGTCACATTACATAACGGTTTCCCTCTGCTATTGCTATACCATATATGATAGCGTTAATGTCACGCTATATTATAGTTTATAATAGCAATTTATTTATGTTATTTTATTTCAACTAATAGCGCTTTAATTTTTTTTCTATAACATTTGTACTATGTTATATTTAGACGTCCATGTTACAAGTTTTGGTTTATTTGATTTTTGTAAATTTGAATATAATTTAGAAATTGTAAGAAAAATAAAAGTTATATATAATGCAAATACAACTTTATTGATAAAAGAAAGTTGACAAGTTCAAATTCATTTCAATGTAAAAGATACTCAAATCACAACTCAAAGTTCAGCATAATATCACAAGTTCACACAAACATTAGTTTGTCATTTGGCCATGCAACTGTTGTACCTAAAGCATCAGAAATGACTTCGACTTCTGAATTTGGTCTCCACACCTTTGCATCTCCAATCTTTGATACTTCTACCAATACTTTACTAACGTTCGGACCTAATGGGACAAAGTGGATTTTATCTTCTGGATTGGTTGAACAAACTCTCCCTTCAGCAACAATTTCTCCAGAATTATTGCAATCTAACAACATACACTTCTTCTTCCCACCTGATTTATTTCTGTCGATACTGCAACTAACACTCTAAAATTAAAAAAAAATTGACACACTGTAATCAAAAATGGTCATCACCAATATTATTAAATATATATAAATTTTATCAATATAGTTATTATTACCCCGGGTAATGATGCTACTGGTGATGGTTTTGTTGGAGGTATATTAGTGAGCATAAGCTTCTGAATAGGCCATGCTATAAACTCATCAAGTGCATCCCCCATCACGGAAATTTCTGTTGTAGGTCTCCACAAATAAGCGTCCGGTTTAATGACCTTCTCAACCTTCACCATTCCAGCATTTAGTCCGAGAGGAATATTGTTAGCCATTTCTTTTGGATCAGTTGACCATAAACGACCCTCAGCAACCAATACATTCTCCGAATTCTAATTATAGATTAGGATTTTATCAAGTGATACCTACGACCATTCGCAAAATACACAAGCATGAGTATAGAATTAATATATGTATATATATGGTATTCTACAATTTTATATAAATAGTCAAAGTAAACATTACCGATGAACTAGCATTATCAGTTTCAGGTTGGGAATTTGTCTCACTGTCCAAAATAATTTTATCAGTAGGCCATGCAACTTTCGTCCCAACAGCTTCGCCAAGTGCAGCAACGAGGGTGGTTGGCCTCCATAGAAATGCATCTTTGTTCGTGACAGTGGTGACTAGTACCACAGCTGCATTAGGACCAAGTGGAATACGACCAATCTTGTAAGTGGGTTCAGCCGAGCAGAACTCTCCTTCCCCAACAACAACATCATCTACTAAGCACCAATCCAGTAGTTGACACCTAGTTACAACCTTACTACCATGACTATGCTCCAACATAGAAACATCATCATACTGCTCAGACAATACTAAAAGTTAATAAAACAAACCATATAAACTGATTTTTTCAAGCCCATCAGTGAAAGTTAAGTAACTAACCTTCTTCCCTTTAGCCAAGTCACGAAATGCAGTTTGAAGATCTTCAATTTTGGTGATCAATTCAGCCTGTGTTGCTTCGAGCTTTTGGACATGGGCATCTCTAGCCTGAACGAACGCTAGCTTTGTCGCTGTAACCCCTCTGCCCATCCCTCTAACCCTTCCAGACTTGTCTTTTCCTAACACTTGACTCACAGCATCCTCTCTAATATTAGTGCTAGCTGTGGAACCCATTTCACTATCAATGGATTTTATTTGTTCCTGTGACAAATATTTAAAGAGAATAATGTACACATAACAAAGAATCCTTATCAATTAATTTATTTCTAAAACCATTTCCACTTACAATTGTTTCTGCGAATTCTGGTTTCACTGGTTTTCCATCTGAATGAGTGTGTCTTGCTACCCACACTTTACTCCTACTAACTTTGCTAGGGTCAGAACTCTTTTTCTTCTACATGTAAGCAAGGCCGTTTATTGAAACTATTAAAAAAAATTGTCAATCTGATACAAACATAAGACCCTGGATTACTTACCATTTCATGAGATAGGCGGATCATTCCTTTCCGACTGGTTGTGTGTGGGATTTGCGTCCTCCTGAGTTTCCTATATTTTTCACTTTTAACCTACGTACACAATCCGGATTTCATTGATAGTTACAAAACAAACAAGTAACGACTCTATATATGCATAGTTAGGCATATACAAACCTTAAAGTCTTCACTAGTCCGACTCTTTACCCAATTTTTCCAAGCTGTGATAGATTGTATGTTACTTGGCTTTAAATCAAGTACTTCTCTCTTACTCGCTTTGCATATCTGGGAGAGAAGTTTAGATTTTGAAGAACGCCACAAACAACCCATCTGTCTAAAAACACAGTCTTTTTGCCACTCCTCATTTAAATTGAATCTTCCCTATAATAATTTATAAGTTATACATTAGTATGTCTGACTAATATCTAATTAAACATATAAAGGTTTTTTTGTATAACATTACAGAGAATACCTGTATTTGCTCCCATAGAATGGTTTTGGTAGGATCATCTAGGTGCCTCCAATCGTCAAGTAGTACAGGCACATGCTCCCTCACGAGAGGACCAAGGAAGGATGAAAGTGTTATTGATCCTTTACCAACATGTTCACCAATAGAAGTGAACTCAACGTCAATCTTCTCATCATGGTGTTTAGCAACTGCACGCATCTTAGTTGGCCCTCTTGTTTTCCTCATTTTAGTATTTTCATCATTTTGAGGTTCTCCACTTGATGGTTGCACAGACGGTTCATGGTGTGGCTGCGAGATTTCTTCATCACGACCTTCTTCTTCCACATGGTCCAACGGTTCTTCTCCACTCTGATGCAGTGGTTCTTCCCCAATCTGTTGAGACTCAGCAACTAAAGCGTCTACCTCTGGAGAAATGCCTACCTTACGTTTACTCCGTCTCTGAATGGGTTGATCCACTTTTCGTTTCGTCATTACAATATACCTGAAAGACAACTCACCTTTGAAGCGTAAGAATGCGTTGACTCCATTGATTATATTCCTATGACTACATTACTAAGACACCTATGAATCCCTTATATTCCTATGACTCCATAACTAACACCCCTTCACAATCTTCTCTAACATAAAAACTTTCATCATCAGAAGACTGATTTCCCAAATCTTCACTTTCAGGAATGGACAAAGTTGGAACAATATATTCCTCTTCTGTCTCCAACTTGTGATATCCTCGTGGTGGCGCCCTCATTACAACAGACCAAGGTGATGAATCAGCTTCACTGGCATAAAAAAACCTGCTTGGCTTATGATGCCAGTATATAAGGATCTTGGAGATATGAAGATTGGTTGACATTGAAGTTCACCAGAGTAAAACCATCCTCTTCTTTTAGACCATTTCCTTTGTTGGCCCACTTACATCTGAATAAAGGAACCTGAAACATGTTGTAGTCTAGCATTATGATCTGTTGTATAACTCCATAGAAAGCTACCATGTCCGCCATATGTCTAGTATCTCTGGCACTTGATCTACACATGCTAAAAGCTTCATATGTTACTCCGCTGTTCTGAGTTGTACGCATGACGTCCTCAATCTGAAATCTATGCCCATTAATGATAAATACCTTGTAGGTGTCAGCTGTATGTCTTGGCCCATATGCTAACCATCTCAGTTTGGTCGAATGCTCGGCTGAGTTAGCAGGAATCTAAAGAAACAATTTTTATGTAAAAAAATAAGTTGTATATATGGTCAGTTACTCAACAGATTTTATAAAGAACTGTCATTACCATACACACACCTTTTTTTTCACCCATTGTCCAAATCTCTCTGCGTGGAATTTCCATAATAAAGTCTCACTTCTGGAATATCTACCATCCATTTCTTGCAATTCTTCCAAATGCATACTTATACAATAGAAAGAAAATTAGTTCTATACACTTATGATATCTGTACTTATGAATTTTATGTGAAATTGGAAACTTACTCAACATATGGTGTCATCACAGCCATGTTCATCAAAACATATCTGTGGGCAATGTCTTGCTCCTTGTCAGTTAATACCACTTGGTCAGCATTCTGTAGGGGACGGCCTTCAAGTATGCGTTCAGAGGACACCACATCTTCATTACGCTTTGTGGTTTCAGAAACCATTAAGGAACTCTGAAGGAACTCCATACAGAATTCAATACATTCGGCAGCCAAATAACCTTCAGCCATACATGCTTCTGACCTTGCCTTGTTCTTTACATATGACTTCAGCGTTTTCATGTACCTATATGTGAAGCATATAATATGTAAGTTACTTATACACGCATGAAAAGGAAGACAAACTAAAGGCTAGAGTAGTTCTGTTGAGTACCTTTCAAATGGATACATCCATCTAAAGTGGACAGGTCCACCCAACTGTGCTTCTCTTGCTAGATGTATGGGAAGGTGGAACATTATATCGAAAAGAGATGGAGGAAAATACCTCTCCAATTCGCACATTGACTCTACACACTCAGTCTCCAATGTTATTAGCTTCTCAGGATCAATAACTCGTTGACACAATCTGTTAAAGAAGCTGCATAGTCGATTCACTGCAATCCTAGGTCCATTTGGTAGCAACCCTCGCAAAGCAAATGGTAAGAGGTTTTGGAGCAGGACGTGATGATCGTGAGATTTCAATCCACTAATTGCCGGAGGATCCAACGAAACACAATTGGCAATATTTGCACAATATCCATCAGGTCCTCGGAATGAACTTAACCTCTTACTAAATATATTTTTCTTCTCTTTCGACAGCCAATAAGAAGCTGGGGGTAAGTATGCTCTCTTCCCTCGGTTCTGAATGTGTAAGTTTCCTCGAATCCCCATATCTTCCAAGTCTTTCCGTGCTTTCAAACCATCTTTCGACTTAGGAGTTTGCATCATAATGGACATAGTATAGCATCAGAAACGTTCTTTTCCACGTGCATAACATCTATGTTGTGACGAACAGGCATGTCCTAAAACATAAGAGAAAGACTTAGTTAATATTAAGAAAACAACAAACATATTACAAAATTTATGAAACGATTAGTTAAAAATTTACCTTCCAATAAGGTAAATCAAATATAATGGACCGTTTCTTCCACCTCCAATTATCATTTTCTTCACAGTTTTCATCTTCTGAAATCACTTCATCTTCACACACTCCTTTCCTTTTTCTTTTGCTTTTTTTCTCTAATGGTTTTCCAAAATCATTTCTCACATCCTTTAGTAACTCAAAAATTTCGACTCCACTTTGAATCCTACTCGCAGTCCCTTCTTCCACGGTGTTGTCAAACCAATTCTTTCTTATTCTGTAAGGATGCCCAGGTCTAAGCCTCTTTTTGTTACCCAAATAAACATGCTTTCTACTAAATTTCAACCACTTAAAGGGTGTATCCTTCCCACACACTATACACGCTTGTTTCCCTTTCACTTTACAACCAGCTAAGCTTCCTAAGGCAGGATAATCAGTGATACTCCACAACAACATTGCTTTAAGTTGGAAATTCTCCTTCATAAATGAATCGTATACCACAATACCTTCATTCCACAAGTCTTTCAGATCATCTATCAGTGGAGCTAGATATACGTCAATGTTGTTGCTCGGTGCTGTTGGTCCTGGGATCAAAAGAGTCAGCATTACATTCTCTGCCTTCATACACAACGTCGGATGCATATTATAGTTCACTAATAACACCGGCCATGTGGTGTACTTTGTGTTCTGCATGGAGAATGGATTCATCCCATCCGTAGAAATACCCAAGCGGAGGTTTCTGGGTTCAGCTGCAAACTCTGGCCATTTTTCATTAACATTGGCCCAAGTGATTGAGTCTGCTAGATGCCTCATTGTACCATCTAAACTTCTATTGTTGAAATGCCAACGAACCTCTGCAGCTTTCTTTTTGGATCTAAATAGTCGTCTCAATCTGTCTTTGATTGGAAAATATCGTAGTACCTTTGCTGGAATCCCCTTCTTTTCCTCACCGGTACGCTTATCCTTAGCCCATCTTGAAACACTACACCTTGGACAGCTTTGCATATCCGTGTATTGCTTCCTATATAGAACACAATCGTTCTTGCATGCATGAATCACATCATATCCGAAGCCAAACAATTTGAGGAACTTCTTTATCTCCTCTATTGATCTCGGTAGAACATTATCTGTAGGAAGCATATCACGAATCATCGTGAGCAGCTGATCAAAAAAATTCTCTGACATTCCACTCTTCACTTTGATGCGGTAAAGCCCCATGATTGCAGACACCTTAGTGTAGTTGACACAGCCAGAGTATAGTGGAGTTTCAGCATCTTCTAGCTTCTTCATAAAGTCAGCCTCCTCCTGATTATCAGCATCCTCTGTCTCATCTTCAGTGTGGCTCCTCGGATGTGAATCAGCGTCAAAGAAAGCTGTCCTAATCAAGTCATAAGTTTCTAACACAGAGTTCGGAGCATCAGCTTGCGTATCAGTCCTAGTATCCCCATGGTTACTCCAACATGAATTCCTCTTGTATTTCTGATCCATACCTCTAATCACTAGATGCTCTAACACTATATCTATCTGCTGATGACACAAATTCCGGCAATCTATACAAGGACATAACATCTCAGTAGGATTCCCTAATCTCTTTGCCGAATCAAACACAAAAGAAGTTGCCCCTGTCTGAAACTCATTGCTAGCCCTTCAAGTGAAAAAACATATAAATGTTTAATCACATTATATATAAAATACTTGTCCTTTGAAGTATATACTTAGAAATTGAAAATACACAAACAAGTTCATACCTTGGAAGCCAAACCCAAGATTTTTCCATATTAAGACAAGAGTAGTCCACAGCTCCACGACCAAGTAAAAGATAATAAAAACTTACATCAAACTGAAGTTTATGTAAATAAAAATTGACATACAAAAGAAATTGAAACTCGAAAATAAAGAATAGAAACAATTCCTCACCATACAAATTAGGCTCGGGATCTTTGATAAACTTGATAATTTACTCTGTCCAATTCGAAAATTAAACGCAAATTAGAAAAAGTAAATTGCTTAAAACCCAGAAGAATAGTAGATCGAAAACCGGTTGTACTCGCAGTTGAAGCGATTAAACAAAACTGTGAAAAGGAGAAATGGTATAGGAGAATCCAGTCGATAATAGACAACAATAGGAGTATTGATTACCTTAGATACTTAGAAATCGACGAGAATCAATGATGGTGAGGTTGAGGAAACCTCAGACAACCCTAGAAGAACCGTGAAATTAGAGAATCCCTTAGTTGAGAGGGAGAGCGAGCACTCGAGAGTTAGATTTCAGAGTGAGGTGTGCGGAAAAGAGTCGATAGATTGAAGAGGAATGTTAGATTTAGGGTTTTTTTACCAAAGGAAAAAACAAAATAATTTTCATTTTTTTTAAGTACGCGGGGAATGAATTTTTTTTTCCCAGTCTTCTATTTTAATTGCGTTTTATTCACTCTTATGCTATCAAATTTTTACCCGCGAAACAAAAAAAAGATGTATCCCCGAGTAATTAATAGCGTTTACTTTTAACCAAACGCTATATTTATTTTGACGTATACTCTAACATAGCATAAACATATAAAATGCTATCTTCATCTGCTATAAATAAACCATATTCTTGTAGTGCTTTGAAGTTACAGGTCCCACTAAAACCAATAGTGAAGCTTGACGTATAACTGCTAAGGCTTGGATCCTGAAACATATAAGTAGCTCAGTTATCAGGAATTTGGCCTCCATAAAAGCATTACAAATTTTAAAAAATAAACAGATGAAAGCCAGAATTGTCTCTGTTATCTTCTTTTTCTCTTAAATGAGGCACCACTTCCCCCTCTATGTTTGTCCAACAGCTCAAGATTTTGTAAGGAGTTCGTAAAACAAGGTTCTTGGATGGTGCAGGAACGCCTCAGACCATGATTATCCATGAGTCTCTAAAAATGGAGTTCCAAAAAAATTTATATTATTATGTTAATGTTTTTAATAAATTAATTAAATAAAAAAATTAAACCAATCACAAGATGATAAATGTTGTTGGAGTTCTAAAAATGGGATCACAAAACCTCTATTTTTAGAACCCCATCTATTTCTCTCTCTTCAGTTTTTCATTTTTATTATTAATATTTTGATCAAAACCTCCTTTACAGACTCCAATATCATGTTCTCACCTCACGAAACTCTTTTGCGTATGGACTCGGTTTGGTTTAAAAAATAATGTTTTATAATTAATTATTCGAAACCGAAACTCTAGAAACATAGTGAAGTTATTTTTTTCGTTAATTAATACTCTTGAGTACTCTATAAAATTAGTTTTTTTTTTCAATCAAAAACTCAATTATTATTCTTATGTTTTTGTTTACCCAATTAATATACTAAGATAGATAAGATATTTGATTTTTCTTTTCTCTTTTTTGAACTAGAAAAGTAAAATTTTTTTTTATATAATAAAAATAAATATTTACTTTTTTACATTTTTAATAAGAAAATTAAATTTACAGGTGCCAAAATTTAAATCGACTGAATTAATATATATGGAGAACATGCTAATTACTAATCTTGAGAAACTAAAATTTATATAATAAATATTCATTTTGTATGTGAATTAGAAAAACATTAAAAAACAATTCTACACCTTTTTGACAAAAAAAACCGATTATTATTTTTATTAAAAAAAATTATATGCGTCAAAATATGATCGGCTTACTTAACATATTGCATGATCATGTTAATTAGTGGATTTGAATAAATGTTTTATGTATTAGAAAAACATAATTCCTAATTTTTTTTTTGTTTTTTTTTGCTTTTTTACCTTTTTCTTTGCTTTGGCTTTGCTTTTTTGTTTTTAGAAAAAATAAATAAATATTTTTTCCTTTTATTTAATTATAAATTTGTTAAATTTCATTGAATAACAACATATATCATCATTTCATTTTTCTTTTGTGAATGAGAAAAACTCAATTACTATCTTTTTTTTTCTTTTTTGTCAAAAACACTAATTATATATTTTGTTTAATTAGAAACTATATATTTATTGTGTTTAAATTTGATCTACTGATTTAACATATAGTAAGATCTGCATGCCATTTTTTTATTAAGTACTTATATTATGTGATATCATATTTAAAGTAAACTATGCAGAAGTATGACACATGTGTTAACACTTGGTGGCTAATTGTGTTTGGCTCAAAAGCAACAATTATCTCATGTGAAACCATAGTCCTGGACTTTCGGGTATTTCGGTTTCTATGATTTAAAATTCAATAAGTATTTATATATTTTTGGTTCGATTCCGGTTCGGTTCCTTTTGGTCATATATGGTTCTGGTTCGCCTTTGTAACTTGAAGAACTGTAAAATACCCAAAAAGTTTTATTTAATACGATTTCAGATAATATATGTACCAAAATAACAATTTGTACCTGAAATATTTTTTTTGTCCGCAATCAACTAAGATTACCCGAAATAAAACTTAAATACTCAAAAGCTTAATTGTGTTTGGCTCAAAACCCTGGACTTTCAAATATTTCGATTTCTATGATTTAGAATTCAATAAGTATTTATATCTTTTTGGTTTGATTCCGGTTCGGTTTCTTTCGGTTATATATGGTTCTGGTTCGCCTCTATAACCTAAAGAACTGTAAAATACCCCAAAAAATTGTTTCATATGGTTTCAGATAATATATGTACCGAAATAACAATTTGTACTTGAAATATTTTTTTGCCCGCAATCAACTAAGATTACCCGAAACAAAACTTAAATACTTGACTTAACTCAACTCCAATAACAAAAGTCCAAAGAAGATCACAAAATAAAAATTCAAAAACCAAAATGAAAACCACATAATTCTTCAAGTTTGATAAACTAATATATTAATATATTTGTATAATACTTTTGGTTCTTTTTTTTTTTTCCTTTCGGTTCTAGGGTAAGAACCAAAACCGAACCGATACCCATGGTTCTTCAACTCATGATCCAACGGGTACTATAGGTGGAACCAGAACCGAACCGATCTTTTTCTGATTCTTTGATTCCAGTTCCTTATGCCCAGGCCAAGGCATTAGCATCCTGAACAAAACAAGACTGATGTACAAAACATGCTTTAAACATACTTTGAGAATTCTCTTCACAATAGGCATACCGTATGCCAAAGAAACCACTCTCTACTCAGCGATAATTACTTATCTTTCACTCTTCACTATCTGGTTCTATTGTTTTCCTTCCATAGTGAAAGAGGACCATCCAGGAGTCTCTTAAGTATATGGGTTTTGCTTTGCACCAGGTAACACTAGTACTGGTACTATAATACTGCCAAAGTGTATTGCTTTTAGAGTTTTGGTGATTGATATACCTCGATTGCAGGCTAAACTTGCTCTAGAGGCTCTTGAAGTTCCCGTAGGGTATCTAATTTTTTTGCTTTTTCTTCGTCCCGATTTGTGTTTCTCACCAACATTATCAATTCATTATCAGATGTGTCATTCTTGAATATGATAACATCATTGCTTAACCAAACAAATGACTCACGCAATGTAATCTTTCAAAACTTTCACTATTTCTCTCTATGAGTAATCCAGAATCATAAAACAATGTGATGATGATATGGAGTGTCTCTTCAAGTGATATATGATTGTTACCTACTAAGGCGTTTGTTACAATTTTGTCTGAAAAGGCCACAAGACATGCAAAGATAGAAGCAGTCGATGAACTTGTTGGACAATGGCGAGATAGACTCTCACCTTCACAAGTCGCTGAAAAGTTCTCCAAGTGCATTCTTTACGTACCATGTGAACCTTGAATAATGTGTGCACAGGCCTTATCGTTTCTCGGTGCACACATTATTTGTTGGTAATGAGAAATTATATGATCTTCTCTGAATTGCAGGTATAAATGAAGTTTATTATGGATGCGGAAATGATAAATTTGGGGGGTGTGGTTCTATATCGTCGCTTCACCTAGAGGGTTCTCAGAATCCACTATAGGTCCAACGATTACTACAACCTAATAAACTTCGTTATAGTTTGTGATCTCGAATTTTGATAGTGAAGAAGCTCAAAAGAGTAACAAAACATTGGAGACGTGATTCGCTGTTTTTTTAATTGAGCTTATTTTTTTAAAAAATATTTCATAAAGTGTTTCTGGCGCATCTTTGACTTTTAGACATTAGAGACGTGATACTCTTTTATTCTCTTGTTATTTCTCTTTAGATATGATTTGTACGTGGTCTTCAAGTAAAGCATGTGTTGACTATTCCACCAATATCTTTAGGACCAAAAGATAGATCCAAGTACAGTATTTCGCTATTTACTTGGAGAGCAAACTTCTCATTCAATGAAAGAAACTTATTATAAAAAGCACACAAGCATTAGACCCTCATAGATACAAATAGATCTTAAGAAAGGTACATCTCATACTTTCAAACATTTTTTAGGATTTATCTATACTCTTACCAATGTCATCATCATCATCATCTGAAGATCTCACACAAGAAACAAGAGATCTGATTTCTTCTCTTCCAAGCGAGAAAGGTTGGTTAGTGAGCGAAATGTATCAATTCCAAGGACGTTGGCACACAAAAGCTTATTTACAAGGAATCTTGAAGTGCCAAAAATACTTTGAGGCCAAAGATTCCGACATTATCCTCGTAACCAATCCCAAATCAGGTACCACTTGGTTAAAAGCTCTTGTCTTTGCCCTCATTAACCGACACAAGTTTCAAGTTTCTTCTTCTTCTGCTGGTAATCAT
>OVBB01002027.1:0-11199 GCA_900406415.1 Isatis lusitanica | reverse complement strand
CTGGCTCGCTGTCTTCGTCTCCAAGGTATTTAACTTTACACATACATGCATACCTATTTTCTGAATATTTGCAACATTAAAGCTATATTTTGAGATTAGTCTGGATTTCCGTTTAGTAGATCCACTTATCAGGATATAAGTAAGACTAATGTTAGATTTCCATTTGAAATGCTGTTTAAATTTTACTTTTAAAAAAACAAAGATTTTAATTCGATGTTAAATGTGGTGCAGGGTGCTCTGTTACTTGACGTAGGAAGGTTCTTCACAGGATATGGCATTGGAGTTTTTTCTTATGTGGTAATTTACTTTCTTTTTTAACTAAAAGAATAATCTTGTACCCCTTTTAATTCAATTCTTTTGTTTATCCAGTAGTCAAGATAAATCGGTCTGATTGTAGTTAGTCTTTTCTTTTGGCAAATTATGTTGATATATATATGAAACAATGTATATAAAAAGTCTCAGTCTCCAAAGTGAATGAATCAACAAAAAACAGGTGCCTGTGTACATCGCTGAGATATCTCCCAAGAATCTGCGTGGTGGACTCACAACACTGAACCAACTCATGATTGTGATCGGCTCATCGGTTTCCTTCTTGATCGGATCTCTCATTTCCTGGAAAATTCTTGCCCTTACCGGTAAATCTCTCAGAGTTTCTTGGTAATTTGTTAAAGAAATCTCCTTTGGAAAATGATCAGTATAACATATGTTTTATGGTCTTGAAAGGACTCGCTCCCTGCATCGTTTTGCTATGTGGCTTGTGCTTCATACCCGAATCTCCCCGTTGGCTGGTAATTTCTCTATTGGATTCATGACTTTATCGATCTTTTTGGGAATAAGCATCCTCGCATGATCTAAACCTTTCATGCTCTTGCTTCCAGGCAAAAACAGGCCAGGAGAAGGAGTTTCGTGCAGCGCTACAAAAGCTGAGAGGAAGAGATACAGACATCACAAATGAAGCTGAAGAGATTCAAGCATCCATTCAAGCTCTTGAGATTCTTCCAAAAGCAAGAATCCAAGATCTTGTCTCCAAGAAATATGGTCGGTCTGTCATCGTAAGTGTTTATAGCTCAGAACCAAGACAAAAGCTTATCAATCTTTAACTCAAATACTCCAGATATTTAAAGTGTGTTACTCACGTGTGCTCAAATATTCTTCAGATTGGTGTTTCCCTCATGGTATTCCAACAGTTCGTGGGAATCAACGGGATTGGTTTCTACGCAAGCGAAACGTTTGTGAAAGCTGGTATATACGAACACGATTAACCTAAATAGCCTGTCTTGTATCAGCACCTAATTCATTTGAGACTCTAACATGTCTTCCAAAATCTTGCAGGACTTTCGTCTGGCAAACTTGGAACAATTGCTATCGCTTGTGTTCAGGTGAATAGAACTCTTCGTTTCACTCGTTATTCTTCTCTATAATGATTCGTATATTAATATTGATAGTGGAATCATTTTCTTCAACAGGTGCCCATAACTGTTCTTGGAACAGTTTTGATAGATAAATGTGGAAGAAGGCCACTAATAATGGTAAAATCTTTTTAATCTGCAGAAAGCGTTTAATTTTTTTTTTATAGTCGAAAGTCCAATTTCATATATAAGTGTTGATGCAGATTTCAGCTGGTGGTATCTTCTTAGGATGTATACTCACAGGAACATCTTTCTTCCTCAAGGTTCTTATAATTAACCCTAGCTAAACCTTGTTTTCACCTTGAAATCTATTAATATGTTCATTAATTCAAGTCGTTACATCGAACCTGTTATGTTTTGGGTTCAGGGACAAAGCTTATTGCTGGAATGGGTTCCGGTCTTAGCTGTCGGAGGTGTACTTGTGAGTAAAACTTAATTAGTCTAACATAATACCAAAAACAGAACTCAAGAGCAGAGTTCTAGGTTGAACATATCGTATATTCAGTGATACTACCATTAAAAACTCATGTCTCATTTTCCACTAATCAGATCTACATAGCTGCTTTCTCCATCGGAATGGGGCCTGTTCCTTGGGTGATAATGTCTGAGGTATGGTTCCTTTGTCTAAAAACAGAGCTATGACTTGTGTAGCAAGAAACATTGTTTATGAACAGAGTCATTGCTTTAAGAAGAGTATACATACACTTAAGTTTTGCTCCATTTTTTTGGGATGAAACAAACGCAGATATTTCCGATAAACGTGAAGGGAATCGCAGGAAGCTTGGTGGTACTGGTGAACTGGTCTGGCGCTTGGGCTGTTTCTTACACTTTCAACTTCCTCATGAGCTGGAGCTCTCCAGGTACACACTAACTCGCAAGGGCTCGTTTGGGAGATGAGTGTGTTTTTAACTGCAAGAAACTGCGTTGTAGAAACACTAAAGTGATACAAAGCTGTGTTTTGTTTGATTGTGTAGGTACATTCTACGTGTACTCTGCTTTTGCTGCGATGACGATAATCTTTGTGGCGAAGATGGTGCCTGAGACGAAGGGGAAGACACTGGAAGAGATCCAAGCTTCTATTCGAAGAGAAAAATAAGCGGAAAGATACAATCAGATTCAAGGGAAATTTATGAAAAGACTCGGAGCTTGTTTCCGGTGGTGAGCTCAGCTGCTCGAGGGCGGAGTAGAGTAAAATAGCATGAGGGTTTTGTTTGAAATTGAATAGGTTTATTTTAGTTGTTTGTCCACGTTGAAGTTTCTATCAGTTAGGGTTTTTGATTGGTATATTTGTGGGATTGGGGAATAGTGGAGAATTAAAAGAAAAATTAATGGAATGGAATGGCAGAAAAAGAACTTGGTTTGAAAATCAATAGCATTTGAAAAAATACATTGAATCCAACAAGAAAAAGAGAGTGTAAACATAGACTTTGATTATGCTGGAGCATATAAATTAGCAACCAATTGATTTAGAAATCAATTTAAATTGATGCCATATAAATAAGAATCAGCCATTTTCTAAGAAGTAAAGGGACTCTTATATGAATTGGTGATATGTAGAAGACTAGCAGTAACAGAAGTAGAACAGGAAAAGGTTGAAAATCTGTAGTAATACAGGATACATATATTTTATTAATGAAGTGTCGAATCCTTTATTATATTTACATAATATTTTATCACTCTACACTTCACATTAAGTAATCAATGTTAATTCGAGTAGAATTTGATACGTTTATATCTCTGTCGCATCGATACAAGGCGGTGAGATCCTCTGAGAGCTCCCGAGGCTTCCGCTAAGTGAAATTTACTGTGTTACCCCTGCCGTCTTAGTATTGGTGACGTGGCAGCAACTGATCTGCTGGGCCAGTGATTTCTTTTGTTGTTCGGTTGCTTTATTGAGTTTCTCTGTTATCATCTCTCTCGATTTTCGATCACTCGAAGAAGAGTGAGTGAGTGAGGATCAAAACGATCAATAATCGAAATGGCGTCTCCGACATCAACGAGAATATGGTTCCGTACGGTGATCGTGATCGCTTCGGTGGTGGTTCTCTTCTACGTGGGCCGCCCTCTCTACTGGAAGATCTCCGCCACCATCCACGATATCCGCCACAACAAGCAATCCGTCAGAGAAGGTACACTCTACTCTCTACTCTCTCTCTCTCTCTCTCTCTCCGATGGATCCTCTAATGTCATTCTCCGGTGCGATCGGTACTGTTTGGATACAACAGGTATATCGCAGATCGTACAGGAGGCTCAGAGATCGGTGGGATGGTATCACGACGAGTCGGATTCTGGGCTGTTAGATGTTCAGAGCAAAAAATCTGGAGTTTCAGCCTCTCGGAGGCTTCTTCTTTTCACCGGAGATCAGTGAGGGATTTATCCGTTGGTTTTCGTTGAGAATCTCGAAATAATGGTTCTAGTAACTGTGTCTGTGTGTATGTTTTGGTCGTGTAATCACATTTTGTATGGTTCGTATATCCACGAGATTACATAGCTCTACGATGTTCTCTAATAAGTTAGGTTTATTCCGCTATGAGATGATATGATATCTAGAGAGCTTTGAGAATTTTCTGTTTGTATAATTACATGAGTACAAGCATTGTACTGTTGATGCTTTACTATGTGCGAGTAGTATGTGATTGTAGGTAGCATTTGTAACTTTGGAATAACCTTGTTAGATCTCGATCATAACAAACTTGTGTTAGTTTTGCAGATTGGCTACTGTCAATTGATGCAAATTCATATGCCTTCTTGTAAAAGTTGTTTGTTTGATGTGATCAAAATTGGTTTTTGTGATTTTTGTTTGATCAAACGAGCTCTAACATCACGCAAATAATACTAATCAGTCCTAAAACCACTATAATTCAAATAACACATTCCTTATTTGGAAGTTAATTGTGAAGTAAATCCAAAAACATGTCACCAAACTCTGAAATTTTATTTGACCGACTCCAAAGACCAAAAGCCGTACTCACAGACTTGATGATACATTGATACCCATTACGGGCTAGTCCAAACTTTTGGGCTATGAATATCTGAGTGAATCATTATCCTATGCTTGGAGAAGGAGAAGAATAAAACAAACAAATAATATAAGCGCAAAAGGATAGATGTTTATTAATCATTTTCGTCCTGGTGGAGACAGATTGAATCTGTTTAGTGCTTTTAGCTTAAGCACTTGACTAATCGAGTAATTATTATCACCCTAATTCTTTCCATTAATCAACTAAGGTCAAGAAGAATCTTTTTTTTTTTCTGATTTATGCTGAACACTTTCTATCAATATGGGCCAAAACTCAAGTGGGTTTTGACCAAACTGAATCATCAAACTCCAATAAAACAAAGCACGTTACCTTTTGGTGCACACGAATAATTTTCTTTTCATTTTATTGTTTTTTCTTCCATTTTTAAAAAACTTTATACTTGTAAACACACCATAATGTATTTGTGTCCCAAAGATTTATGACACTTGTATTATAGAAAGTTTCCCTCATGAATCTGATTCTAGAAGTCTACTTGATAAAGTTTAGAAATCTCCCTAAATATTTTAATTGTAATACTTTTGAAAAAAATACTATAATGAATTTGTGTCGCAAAATTTTACGACACTTGGTTTTTAGAAAATTTTATTAACCTCAGTTTAGTAGTCTACTTAACAAAGTTAAAAAATATTCCTTAATTTGCAATATTTTGGAAAAGAAACATCGTAGTATTTTCTTAGAATTTTACTTTCTGCGATGATGTGTTCATGTTAGAGGTGAGTTAATAGCCAGAAGTTTATACGAACATAGTAAAATACGAATTAACTTGCAGTTTATTATAATACAAAATGTAAAAAACAAAAACAAAATTTTATTTTGATACATAAATGTGATAATATAATAAGAGAAATAATAGTAAACACTATAATAATAATAATAAATTCCTAAAAGATCATATATAACTATAAGTTTTTATTTTTTGAAAAAGCATATATAACTATAAGTTGCGGCCTACGAATAGTCAAACGCATAATTTAAAATCTTTGTGTTCGATATAGCATGTGCACTTAAGTTACATCGTTTAACTATGATAATAAACTATCCTTGCCCAAATTTTAGAATATCTGGCTATCTAAATATTTGAGAGGATTCTTGATTCGTAACAGTATCATATATTAAACTTTGAGCTACAGAATTAGACCTTTTTAATCTCAGCACCACTTCTAGTTTGTAGTGATGCGAAGCATGCATAGTTATGCCCAACTCGGCATTTTATATATTACCTTTTAAATCAACTATCCATTATTCAATAACGTCTGAAAGAGATAATGTGGGGACCTCCTTTCAACCTAGAAAAGTACAACAATTAGAAGATTAATTCATACATTTCTTTTTATCTCTTAAATAGATCAATAAAAGTTTTTTTTCTTATCAGACGATTAAATGATTTTGTTCTAAAATGGGATGTTACAATCTAAAATATTGTCGTACGAATAACACCAACATATCGTTTCCTTTCATATAACCTGACTAATCACCCTCGGACAAACTCCTTCATTGACAAATAAATAGTAGAAATTCCTATAAATCATATAAAGTTGAATCTTCCAATTTTGACTTCTCTCTTACTTCTTTTTCTGTAAAAGTCTAATCTTCGTTCTTGTATATACGCCAGGAACATCTAAACGTATCGTTCAATGAAGGGATCCACAAAGTTTTTTTTATTGGCCAAGATGGGGAGGTCCAAGGGGTTTCAGTGTTGATACCAATGCGCTAAAAGATGCAAAAGTTGTTATAAACTTTGGCCTTTGGGGGTGCCTGCTACTGAAAATCTTTACAATTTCACTATATTTATATGAAAATCGTTTGATAATAATTAACTTTGTGTGCCCTATACATGCAGAGTGAATAACATTTTTATGGACGATAAATATAAAATGATAATCAAAGCTCGAATGTAGATTATGGAAATGGTCCATATTCAATAAGCTAGTGTTCGGCACGCCTGATGTGTTAGTAGCCATCCATTTCATCGTCGTCCAGTTATTTTAAGAGTATGAATGGTCCCTTCACAAATTCACAAACTTAAATTAATTATATAGCATGATCCGTAGAAAACGGGGTTCGCTGTATAAATTAAAAAAAAAAAAAAGAAGGTCAAAACTCGAGAGAGAACAAAATAAATAAAAATACGGAAATTACATAAGCTCGCAACTGTTTGACAAAAAAAAATAAAAAATACATAAGTTGACAGCTTTAATTACAATTTACTTTGGACAGCCATAGGGGGACTCTCGAGAAAAGTTTAACCAGTAAGAACCGATCACGTCACGTGATCTATACGTTGTATTTTTCACGTGAAATATATTGAAGTCAACACTTCTCTCCGGTAATCGTTTTTCCTTTTAGAGAAAATATAGTCAAACAAATACACGTCGGAGCAATTTCATAAACTACTACCAAAAACACACAAACACATATGTGTGTCTGTATATATACGCAATAAGTTTCACTGTAATAAAAGTTTCTCTAGTTTTGTTTTCTGTCGCTAATACGTAGATGCTAGTTTAAAAGAACTCCAATATATATCTTTTAATCACAACCTGTAACTTTAGTTATCTACCTTTGTTTACTGTCAACATCTTTAGTGACGGATCCACACCGTTCCATTTGACTTAGAGAGAATATCTAGAAAAGGGATGCGATCTCCCCAGTTGGTAAATCAATTTTTAAAGTGATTCCCTATCTCTTTGTAACAAAATCAACTCACGTCAGTTGAAAAAAAAAATCAATTCACATCCTCCAAAATAAATGATTTTTTTTTTGGAGGGGAGGGGGGAAGAAATTGTGCACCACAAATCGAATTACATTTGCTGGCAAAAAAAAAAAAAAATCGAATTACATATTCAAACTTCTACTTCATGTGTCCTATGATATTAAGTATCCTTACCCTATCGAACAAATAGGGACCATATTTACTCATTTTTCAATTAATTTGATATTCTATCAAAAAAAAAGAAGAAGATATTTTGTGTTGTATGACTAATTTGTAATGATTTTATGACTGAAAATGAACAATATTATTATTTTTTGGCTACACATATATATTAAACAACCATTATCTTTTTTTTGTAACTGATATTTGTTTTTTCTCTAGATATTTGATTACAATTTTGAATATCAAATACTCTTACATCAATTTAGTTATAGTTTTTAATTTCAATAATATTTTGAGATATTGTGAATCTATAACCATCTGAGAAAAATAATAATGAATGATTGGTTAATGCATATGAGATTGCATCTTTGTTGCGATGAAAATGAGGCATAACATATCTAAAATTTTAAAATTTACAAATACAAATTATTCAAAAAAACAACTAAACAGTATAAAATTTATCGTCTTTTACGATGGACCAAAATCTAAATCTAGTAAAAACATAAAATATAGATAATAAATTGTAAAATTAACATTAGTTATAACTAAATCAATGAAATAAAGACAACAAAATAAAAAAATTATCATGAGAGTTTTTCTTGAGAGGAAAACTTATTTTATTATATAAGCTAATATCTTATATAAAATTATATAAAGACTGTTTAAAAATGATCTGATATTCTATCCTAATTCAAGAAAAATTAGAACAAATATTGTGTTAAGAAAAAATAATTTATAAGTGAAAAATCAATGAATGAATAAATAAATGAATACAGATTTTGAGAAAAAGCAAATGTCAAAGTGTAAAATAACCCATAGCACACTCTCATAATTTGTGAAAAATCTTATTTTATTATATAAGATACTAAAAATGTCTACAAATGTTCATTGTAAAGAGTTTTGTCATGCTTAATTTGTAAATTGATCACGGGCAGCTAAAGAAATATTTTATACAAACATGTGTCCCACGCATACAGAATACAAAGATTTTATAATCTATAAATATACACACACATGTTTACATCTTGTTTACATATACGTGCATCCATTGTTGTCACTAGTCTAAACTTATTTTGACCGGTATGTTAAAATAAAATTTAATATATATTTTACATACTATTGTAAGGGAACGTTTAAGACGCATTCAAAAGGAAGTTGGCTACTTACGTTTAAAATTTTCTATTCCGGATTTAGAACCTTAGATGTGATTGTGAATAACCTTTTTAATATCGATTCTCGACCCTCCTCGCCAACTCTCTCTCCTTTTTCTTATTGCCTTTCTCGCTTTGCATCTGCACGTCTGTATATCTCTTTTTTCTTCTCTCCCTTTTTGTTTTCAGCCAGACTTATCTCGGGAGACTGTTTATGTAAGCCAAGGCTTTTTGAGTTTTTACTCTGCTCATAAGAAACAGTCGAGGACTTGATGTAACAGTCTCCTTTCCTCATAGTATCCACAAACAAAGAACCAACTTTCTCATTCTTTTTACCTTTTCTCTCTTATCGATTTTAGTTTTCACTCTACTTTATATTATGGGTTTCTTGATATAATTCTCTTGGGTCTCTCCCATTTGGAGAAACAGGGCTTGGGTTTGTATCAGTTTCATACAAGAAACAGAATCCCCAAATTTTCTTTCATCTTCATCATCTGTTTCACTGTATCCATCCTTGTACTTCTTCTTCTAGAAGATGTTGATGAGCCCTAGTTGCAAGAGTTTATGGTTCCTGATCATCACAGTTGGATTCTTAGGACAAAATATCCACTTTGTTCTGTCTAGCCCACACCGTATTCTTGTGGATACAGATGTCGACACAGACGATTTCTTTGCTCTACTCTACCTCTTAAAACTAAACAAATCAGAATTCGACCTCGTCGTAAGCCCACTACCGTCTCAACCATCTCTCTGTTCTCTCAGCTTTCTTTTACTTTTCGTAATCATTGTTTGCTCTGTTTTTGAAACAGGGGATTACATTAAGCGCAAATGCGTGGACAAACGCAGGACACGGAGTGAATCAAGTGTACGATTTATTGCACATGATGGGCCGTGACGATATCGCTGTCGGTGTCGGCGGCGAAGGTGGGATTCTCGACGACGGCACAATTCTCTCCGACGTCGGCGGTTATTTCCCGATTATCGAACAGGTTCTCTTCTTCCTCTGTTTCTTGTTAATATGTTATCTCGAATCTTTATAGTATTAATTTGGTTTAAAATGTAAAACCTGTGTGCTAGGGGATGACAAGAACAGGAGAATGTAGATACAGACAAGCCATTCCTAAAGGTTCCGGAGGCCTACTCGACATTGACTCCAATTTTGGATTTCGTAAACAGTTTCTTCCTCAGGTAATAAGATGGACAATTTATTGAACACTTTCAAAAAACAAACCCTAGCTACAGATCCAAATATAACTATTTTTTTGGACGAACGTCCAAAAGTATTTCAATTTGAAAAAGAAAAAACTCCTAAGTGAATTTTGAGAAGAAAAATATATTTGGTCCCTTTGTGTTTTAATGATTAATTTTATAAATATATATGACAATCTGTAAATAAATTAACTCGAAAAGTAACTGTGAAACAGTAATGTTTTGACCGCACCATTTCTAAATATTCGGATCGTATTTAAATATACAAACAATAATGGTGTTGGATATCTAGAAAACTATAATAGCGTGATTTATATCGTATCGCATCGCACCAACTAAGTTACTTTAATCGCAACCACCCTTTTTAGAATCTTATAAATTGTCAAACTTTGTGGAGAGTTCTGTGACACTTACGTTGGTATCTCTTTGCTGCAACACGTGTCGCAAGAGTTATAGTAATATGGTGTGGTTCGAATAGAAGTAATCTGACTTGCACATCCAAACATTTGTCGGCTGCTTATAGATTCAAGCCTAGTAGTGATATATATAATTGTAGGTTTAGGATCGGCAGATCCGATCCATAGTCTAGATAGAAGACGCCATTGGCTTCAGACTTTGGTTATATATATAATATATCGCGAAAATTTTAATTTACAAAAATAAAGATACATAATCAATGGCACACTTTTTATATGGTTATTATTCATTCCTTTATCAAATTAGTTTTTTAAAAAGATTAGGTACACATCTAAACCAGCTGTGTACGACAACAAACCTTGTTTTAACCGGTCATACAACAAGTCGCAATAGTCACAACCGTATAGACGGCTCAGCGCCACAATTTTAAGAAAAAGAAGAAATTATATCAAAAAAATAATGTTCTTGTGGTTGGGTTGGTGTTTGGTTCTGTCTTTGCGGGAAAACAGGGGAAAAGACGATACACTCCTCTCCGGCAACCAACGGCACAGAAAGTAATCACCGACAAAGTTTCCGAAGGTCCAATCACCGTGATCCTCCTCGGATCCCACACGAATTTCGCTCTCTTCTTGATGTCAAATCCTCACCTCAAACACAACATCCAACACATATACGTCATGGGCGGTGGTGTACGGTCGCGAAATCCCACTGGATGTTGTCCGGCGAATTCCACGGCTGAGGAATGTCAACCTCGCCAATGTGGAAACCGTGGGAACCTGTTCACAGACTATACAAGTAATCCTTACGCTGAGTTCAACATGTTCGCTGATCCTTTCGCTGCTTATCAGGTTCATTCTTGTCCCCTTTTTTTTGGTTTCTTCAAAGTATAAATTTATGAAGCGCAAAGCGATAACAACTAGTAGTTTAAGAAAATAACCAAGAAACAATACTACAGGTGCTTCATTCAGGTGTTCCAGTCACTCTGGTTCCTCTAGATGCAACCAACACGATACCTATCAACAAGAAGTTCTTTGAGACATTCGAAGACAACCAGAGAACATATGAAGCTCAATACATTTTCTTGTCTTTGAAAATTG
>OVBB01002025.1:0-12264 GCA_900406415.1 Isatis lusitanica | reverse complement strand
AAGACTCGAACATTGCCCAGTCGACTGACCGTCAAGCGAAGCTCTAAGCCCGGACCGACTCGAAGGCTAAGCATTTGCACGTCCTGATCGCAAAACGTCTATAAACATTCTCCAAAAGACCGTGACCGACATTCAGCCGTCCATGGACCAGTCGCCCATACACACGAACTAGACAATCGGCGGCTGGCCATTAACACTAAAACTGGTGGCTGGAAGCTCGAGGAAAGAACGGACGGCTCAGTCTCAAAAGTCGTAAAACGTTCGAAATACTATTCACGCGGGAAAACCGTTAAAGAACACTATTCACTTCGAGACAAAGCTAACCGTGAAACCGAATCAAATCTAAACCGAGACTCGGATTACTATTCACGGGTTACTGTTCATAAAGACGGGACATATTTGGGCCAGAACATGCAGATGGGTCACAGAAGATTTTCGGGCCGGACTTCGGGCCCAAAGAGTTAGGTCGGCGGCTGGGAAGGAATTCACTAAGTCCCACATTGAAAATATGAAGTCTAAGCACCTTAGGATCGCCAGTATATATATGTACACTCCTGTAAGGGTTAAAGGCATCCCAAATCCGAGTATAAAGAGTTTTAGCAATATTAGACTTTTCAGCTTTTGCTAATTATTCTTGTACTTTCGGAAATATCATCAATAAAATAAACTATTTACACTTTCGGTCTTTTAGTTCTTTTAAATAGAATTTTCGAGCCCCCATAAAATATAAGTTTTGACAGTGTGAGTTTCGGCTCTCACAAATCTCTTATGTGTACTTACATGCATCTAAGGCATTGTTTCTCCGGAAATAAGGCTGGTTCTTCTATGAGCCTCCCTTGGGACTCTTCTATTTGGATATCCAAACACCTTGTATGCTCCTCTTGGTCACACGTTACAAGCTTAACAATAAAAAAAACAAAATTTTACAGCATACAAACAACATAAAATACCTTGCTTACTAATAGTTGGAATTCATATGCTGAAAAACGGATTGACCCCTACTCGTATTAGTGCTCCCACACAAAAGTAAAATCTATTCCCCCTCTCAAAGCTCTTATTGGATAGATATTTATCAAGTCAAGTAGCATGCTCCCATCTTGATCATCATGATAAAAAGACATGTTTCACTCTTAAAACCAATGAACGGGATGGCTATCATGTGGCGCGAAGCACCTAGCAAAGTGCACTGATCAATCTCTTCGGAGAAATTCATGTTCCTTAGCAAACAAATCAGTGGTGTCTCCCACGAAGGTACCGTCAATCCATGGTCATTGTTGAATTACGACCTCAACTTAGGTCAAGTGTGAGAGACGAAACTCACACTGTCAAAACTTATATTTTATGGGGATCCGAAAATTCTATTTTAAAGAACTAAAGGACCGAAAATGTAAAAAGATGAAAAGATGACTTTATTAGATGATATTTCGGAATACAAGAATAATAGCAAAAGCTTTAATAAGTCTTATAATGCTAAAGCTCTTAATACTCGAACTTGGGATGATCTTAGCCTAGTACAAGCGTCTATATTTATACTAGGAGACCTAGGAGGCTAAAACTTATTCTGGGCGATGTGGGACAAAGTTCCTTCCTTCCAGCCGCCGACCTAGTCTTTTGGGCCCGATTCGTGGCCCGAAACCTTCAGCGATCTGTCACACAATCTGATCCTGACCTGGCCCGATGAACAGTAATCCGAGAATAGTAAACCGGATCTCGATGAGTGAACAATATTGAAACGAGCCGCCCATTTTTTCGTTAAAATCTCCAGCCGCCGACTCTGTGGCGATGGCCAGTCGCCCCGTCTCTGCCTCGGGTGTATGGGCGGCTGGTCTTCAGTCCATGGGCGGCTGGGAACAGTCCATGGGCGGCTGGGATCAGTCCATGGGCGGCTGTGATCAGTCAATGGGCGGCTGGGATCAGTCCATGGACGCCTAGGATCAGAACGTGCGGATGCTTAGTGTTGGATCGAACCGAGCAGGGAATCATGCTTGAAGGAAGGACGGGCGGCTGGACTTAGTCCGTGCAAGTCCAGGCGCCAAGTCTTTGTGCTGAGAGGATGGTGGGCGGCTGGACTTAGTCCGGGATTAGTCTAGGCGCCGAGTCTCGATCAAAAGTTGCTGGGTGGCTAGAACTTGGTCCGGAACAAGTCCAGCTGCGAGGGTTTGTTGAAAAGATGTTGGACGGCTGGAACTTGGCCCGGAACAAGTCCGGCCGCCGTGCCTTCACGCGAAGATGCTTGGCAGCTGGAAATTGGTATGGGACAAGTCCGACCGCCATGCTTTGATCGAAGGATGTTGTGCGGCTGAAACTTGGTTCGGGATAAGTCCAGCCGCCAGGTCTCAACGCAAAGATGTTGGGCGGCTGGCCTGTGCTTAAAGCACGGGCGGCTGGCCTTTATGCTCGGGACGCGATCCGTTTGATCTCTATCTTGAGGTCTCGTTCTATCAATCTCCGATGAGGGGATTTGGACCCCAACAGTTAGCCCCCCAGCTCTGTTCTTTCGTTGTCCGAAGCAATGAGTTTCGCGCTAAGAGTTTGTCGAGATTGGTGGAACATGAAGGCAATAGGTTTTTCTGTTTGTTCGTTCTGTTTTTAATATCTCGTCAGAGATGAGTGTTGTCCCATCGTGTTTGCATGGGAGTTCGTGCCATTTTGTTATATCATGGGATGGTTTCCTCTTTATTCTTCATCATTTCATTTCTCTCTTTAATTTTTCTTCAAGTTTTGTTCAAGTGTTCTTCGAGTGTTCAAGTACCATTTTTTTTTTTGATATGGCGGGTCAAACGTGAACTCCTTATGAGCTTAATTTGGAAGCAATACTAAACTGTCCTATCGAGTTTGATTATTATGCGGAAATGGATGCCGGACTAGTGGACGGCCTATTTGCGGCCAGTGAAGATGCTATTTCGTACGTGGCGCCTGGAATCAAAGGCATCCCTCAATGGGCGTCTGACTTTGGCAACGTTCAACCGGTGGCGCCCGGATTTTCTGATGTTCCTCAATAGGCGGCTGTCCATGAGGAGGTTCAGCCAAGGGCGGCTGGTGCAGAGAACATGCCTCAGAGGGCGGCTGGAGCAACAGCTGCATCAAAATGGGCGCCTGGATCTAGATGAGCTTTGCGGAGGGCGCCTGACTCTCCTCAAGGTAGCATTAGTGGCGCCTCGCCACAGGTTAGCAGTGTTCGTGGCGCCTGGACTCCTCCGCGATGTGAAGAGGAGACCGGCGGCTGGTGTCCATGGGCGTCCAGAGCTCGGGTATCCACCGGACTTCATAATGCTTTGCCCGGAGTCGGAGATAAATCTGCCATGTCTGATGGAGAAGCTTGTGCAGATCAAGAGGCCGAGGTGCCTGACGTTGTCCACCCAGAAGACGTCGAAGTAAAGCTTGAGTACAACTCTCTAAGAGCGTGCAACGCTTATTGGGTTGAAGACATTTCCGCCTGGTGGCTTTCACAGCCTACTCCGACCCGGGGTTATACAACAGTAGCCAATGAACAAGAGCTCAGAATTACTCTGAGCACGCGAGAGGCGATGGATGGATTGCGGGCTGATTTCCGCGTTCCAGAAAAGATTGAATTTCGTCTTCCGAAGGACACCAATCGGATGGACAAGGCCCCGAAGGGGTACTTAACAGTGTATGAGTTGATGTTTTATGAAGCTTATCTTTGGTTCCCGATTTTGGTACTTTCTTCGAGTTCTTCGATCTCGCAACTCATTCCTTCCAAGATGAGGATATTGATGAGTATGGTAGTCCGATGCTCCGAATGCGGGATTAAATTGGAGGCGGATCTTATTCTGAAATACTTTTTCTTGAGGAAGTCCACTGCCCTGGACCTCTTCTGTCAAGCCACTATCAGAAAGCAGCCGAAGATTTTTTACATCGGGCTTCGGGATCATTGCAAGGCTTCATGGGATCAGTTCTTCTACGTGAAGCGTAGTTCTTTCTCGGTCAGTCTCGCCCACGGCATCCGGATCAGAACCGCCTGGAGAGAGCCTCGTGAGAATTTTGTCTCTTTTTCTTTTCCTTTTTAGATTTGTGAAGCTCTTCTATAAATAGGTTGAGTGCTTCTCATAACTTCTCATAATTTCATTTCTCACAACTTCACATATTTCTCTCTTAGGTCAAGTCCCTTACACTTCTGGGGTGCCTGGCCTTAGCAAGATTTCTTGGGAAGTTGTTAAGAAGAAAATTGATTGGGCGAGTCCTGAGCTTTGGAGCCGTTTTCTCGACGCAGAGGATGTTCTGGAAGGGCGCACTCATCCGAATGGTCCAGACTTTGTTGACCCGATGGCAACTTATCCCGGATTGGAGGGCGTTTGGATGTACCATAACCAGACGCTCGGAGAAGCTGGTCCTTCCGAGCCGGCAGCCGGGTTTGTGTCGGCGGCTGGGCCCTCTGATCCGGCGGCGTCCGGGACTGATCCCAGGGATGGGGACGTTCCTGACGAACAAGTTGTTGTTCCCCAAGAATCTGATCATGTCACCGCCCTTGACAAGGGCAAAGGAATCGCTGAGGGCTCGGGTCGCCCGAAGAAGAAGAAAGCTTCTCGAGAGGCCAGGGCTTCCGAGCTCGGCCTTATGTTTGATGCCCGTAAGGCGGCCAGGGGAGTTATGATAGAGTCTGCCAAGCTCGTGGACTATCTTGGCGAGTCCGTTACGGCCACTGCCCGGCCGTATGATCCCTCGCTAGCGTACGAGGATTTATCTTCCGATCTCGTGATGGTATATCTGTTTTCCTTAGAGTTGTTTCTGATATAGACTTGCTCTCTTGCTTATCAAATTTTTGTTTTGTTCAGATTGCCACTCGGGCACATGCAACCCAGGTCGCTTTGGAGGCCACAACGAAAGAGTCCCGTAAGAAGGACAAGAAGATTAGGAACTTGGGGGTCAGGCTCAAGAGAGCGGAGAGGAACGCCAAGAGGCTCGAGTCTGCCACCGCTGCGGAGGTGCAGGCTCTTAAGGATGAGCTTAAGGAGGCTAAGCACGAGATGGATAAGGCGGTAAAATGCTGCCAGTGGGAGGTGGCGGAGAAGTTCCGTCTTCGCATTGAGAGTGCGAGGGCTGCCTTAGCTCCGCTGCGTCAGGCCACGGTTGCCGAGGCTACTGGTCGGCTCGAACCTGGCGATGGTCCGGGACATTAAATCCGGGAAGAACAAGGTTGAACAAGATGTGGTCAGGTTGGAGTCCACATTGGCGGAGCTCAAATGAAGAGGTTGGGTAGGCTCCTTTGACCGGGCTGTTTCCGAGTTCGACGGTTTTTTGGCTTACTCCCCTGTTTCCCCATATCAGTCTTCGGGTGGTGACGCAGATGTCCAGGACATGGAAGAAGGCGGCATTAGGCCTTTGCTTATTGTGCTTATGTTTTTCTGTTTTGCTGTATTCGAGTCGCTCAGGCCTTTTGATGTATTTGCTTCTTTTGTTGAACTTACTTGATCGTTTGATTTTTCCTTTTATGGATATCATCTCGTCTTTCAGTTATCTTCAGCTTTGATTTTGATTGCTTCGGTTTGAGCTTTGAAACTGGTGTATCACTTTAGATACTGTTCGGATTTTAGTTTCTGCTTTGGTTCCAAACTTGCATTGGAAACCAGTATATCATTTTGGATATTATCTGGGTTTTTGTCGAGGTTGTCGAATCCTTGCCTGACTTTGCTAGATTCTTCGGACCTCTTATCTGGACTTGTGCTTTGTACGGTGTGTTGGATATGCTTTTTCGAGCACTCCGAGCTTTCTGACCAGAGTTCTTGTACTGTGAATACCTCCTGGGTTTAATGTTTGTTTTTGGTGTCGCGGGGAACTGAGTTTGCTCGACTCCCTCTTTCAACGGAACGCTTTTAAGATCACGCATCAGAGCCGGTTTGATACCGCGTTCTTGAGACTTCTTAGACCAGCTTTCCATGTCAGGCGCTTTACTGGGTTTGGCGAGTTTACTTCATGGTTTACACTTCGCACTATTTGCCTATGCAAAGTGCTCCTGAAGATAAACTAATCAGAACATCATCTTGACGCTTCCCGCATTCCCGATCAAGTTACGCCTTTCCGATGTTAGTCCGAAAACTTGTATAACGCGCTACTTTTATCCGCTGCGGGATGCTGAGAGAACCATAGTTGAGTGAGAGTCTTGTTGTGGCCAGCAACAGACGTGTTTGTTTGAGAAGATTTGAGTACTTTCCAGTATCTCTTTCAATGGGTAGTTCCAGATGAGTTGCGAGATGCTAAGTCCTGACGTTTATCCGGCTTCGTTTCTAGATTGGTATTCTGTAAATTGTTCGAGTTCTGAATGTGTTATGAGATGCTAAGTCTCAATGTTCATTTTCTCGGGTCTTTTTGGATTGTTTGCTTCTCTGGATGGATTACGAGATGCTAAGTCCCAATGCTCATCCGAATTAGTTTTTCGGTAGATTTTTCAAGTTTTTGATGNTAATGCCCTATGTTCTTTTTCTCGAAATTTTTCCAAAATTTTTGGATTATATGTATATACGCATCCACCCCCCCCCCCCCTTTCTTTATGGAGGGGGGCAACTGAACTTGTTTTTTAAGCGAGCTGCCTACATACCCTTCGTGAAAAGGGATCAAGTCACCCGTAGTTCTGTTTTTTTTTTTTTGTAATAGCTTGAAGACGGCTAAGTTTCTGCCATGGAACCGTCCGTTACAGCTTTGTCGGTTTCTGAGGTCTTTTCCTTGGTAATTTTCGTTTCTTCTTAGTCGGTTCTAGCTTCTGTGGGTGGAATCTCCGTTTTTTCAAACTGCTCGGTTCTGCTTACTTTCTTTCCAACTTGGGGACTTCATATTGCTTCTTTCTTTTTGGGTTTTCTTTCTGCGGGACCGTCGGATTCTAGAGCTTGTGTTCTGCTAGAAAACAGATCCGGGTCTCCTTCTGATTTCCCCAGAAAGTCCTGACTCCGTTCGGTGTTGGGAATTTCAGGCAGAGATGATAAGTTGATGGGATCGCTCGCATCGAGTTAATCCACAGGATTCCCATTATTATGTTATAAATCGCGGGGTGGTTTGCCACCGTGAAATTAACGATCTTTGTGATTCCACTAGCGCGAACAGGGAGCTGAATTGTCCCGTCTGTCATTGTGACTTCACCAGAGAACCCGGTCAGTGACCTTGGATTGGGTTTTATCATCGACGGGTCCACCTTCATCCTTTGGAGCGTCTGCCGAGAAATGACGTCTACCGAACTTCTGGTGTGGATCAAAACCCGGGAGATGTCATGGTCGTCATGAGGTTGGTCAAGACCTTCGGTGTCTTTTTCATGAAAGGTGATCTGGTCGTCGTTCGTCGGGCCTCTCGGGACGTTCGGAGAGTTTTCAAGAGTTACTCCATTCCCGAGTTCTCTGAGTAATAGTTTTGCCGTGAGCCTTCTTTCGATTGTCCTACAGTTTTCGGTCGAGTGGCCTTTGGCCTTGTGAAAGGTACAGAAAGCGTTTTCGTCGTATCCAAGACGAGTCCACGTATTCCATGACCCTCTGTTACGTCCATCAGATGGTCTCTATGTGTTTATTTGGTAGTTATGCGCTCTGCCCGGATTGGGTTCCTCGTCTCTGCCGCTTCGCCTACTCTTCCTCTCGTTTGGAAAGTTTGAAGGCTGCACCGCGCCTTTGGCGACCAATTTTATTGATTGGTGCTTTCCGGCTGGGGCCCTCATGTCTTCCTCGTAGATTACGAAGTTAGAAGCACTGTGGAGAACGTCTTGGATAGTTACCGGCGGGTTTACGGTAATTTCCTTTCGGAAGCTAGAGGGCTTTAGTAAGGACTCCTTCAGGGCGTTTATTGCGGCACTATTGCTTAGGCCGTCGATTCTGGATATGATCAGCTTAAACCTTTCGATGAATTCTTGAAGGCTTTCTTTTGGTCCTTGTGACAGCGAGTAGAGATGATGCATAGGATGTTGACTGGCTTATGAACAGCGAGTAATGCTTTAGAAAAGCCGCTGAGAGCTGGTCGAAACCGTTGATCGAGTCTCTTTCCAGTCTTGAGAACCATGACAGGGCTGATCCCTTCATGTGCTCTATGAAGAGAAGGCAGAATCCGACATCCTTCTCTTCGGGTTTGAATCTGGCTCGAGCCATTGCGATGTGGAAGGCTGTCATATGGGCTTTTCGATCCGTAGTCCCGTCGTAGAAAGGGTTTCGGATTTTCTCAGGGTCCAAGAGTCTAATGCTTGTAACCCTCAAGGCAAACGGGATCTTTTGCGTTTCCTCCAAGACTCGGTCAATCTCCGGGGCCGTGCTGGTCGCTTTATGGACTTGCGACCTTACCTCCTTCAGCTGACTCGTGGTGAGTTCCAGTCGAGCTTGGAGTTAATCCATCTCTCTTCTCTGGATAGCGGGTCGGTTTGCCCAACTTCCTCGTTCCGCCTTTTCTTCCTCTCTTATCCAGCGAAGTTCTTCCTCGTCTGTGTCTCTATCGTCATTGTCAGTTTCGCTTTCTTCTTGGCAGGCTTCGTTTGTGGTTTTTCATGTGTTTTCTCCGTTTAACGTCATGGAAGCCGGCTGTTCACTTGTCTGCCTCGCGGCATTCTTCTGTGGTGCGTGAGGTGGAAATGATGCTTCCCTCCTTCTCCCGACAGGGGTCTGCTCGTTTGGTTTCAGACCATCTGGGATATCCACTTGCGGTGTGAATTGGAGGCGCCTTCTTCCAAAAGTTCGGGGCCACGTGCCAGCTCTTGGGAAGCTACTCTTTCTTGTCTGTCTTGTCGTTCAGCGATATTGGCTATCATGTTCCTCAGGTCAGCAATTACCGTGATATCTTGGGCCTGGCCGGAGGGGCCGGTGTCGGCTGTTTCCGTTATGACTGAATCTACGGGCGGCATCCCGAATCTCGTTAGTGCAGCGGTGTTAGTCCCAGCTGTCATAACTCCAATCGCTTCAGCCGCGGATGTTCCGGTGGCAGTCGCTCCCGCTCCGTCCGCGGAAGTACCGACAGCGGTTGTTCCTGTTCTGGCTGCTCCGGTCGGCTGGTTGATGACGTCGTCGGTTCTTCTGGTCATTGTCTTCTTTCTGTATCCTCTCGTTCTAAGAGTTAAGAATATTTCTCGTCCCCACAGACGGCACCAAATTGTGAGAGCTGAAACTCACACTGTCAAAATTTAAATTTTATGGGGATCCGAAAAATTATATTTTAAAGAACTAAAGGACCGAAAATGTAAAAAAATGAAAAAATGATTTTATTAGATGATATTTTGGAGTACAAGAATAATATCAAAAGCTTTAATAAGTCTTATAATGTTAAAACTCTTAATACTCGAATTTGGGATGATCTTAGCCTAGTACAAATGTCTATATTTATACTAGGAGACCTAGGAGGCTAAAACTCTTTATGGGCAATGTGGGACAAAGTTCCTTCCTTCCAGCCGCCGACCTAGTCTTTTGGGCCCGATTCCTGGTCCGACACCATCAGCGATCCGTCACACAATCTGATCCTGACCCGGCCCAGTGAACAGTAAGTGTTGGATCGAACCGAGCCGGGAATCATGTTTGAGAGAAGGACGGGCGGCTGGACTTAGTCCGTGCAAGTCCAGGCGTCGAGTCTTTGTGCTGAGAGGACTGTGGGCGGCTGGATTTAGTCTGGGATGAGTCCAGGCGCCGAGTCTCGATCAAAAGGTGTTGGGCACCTGGAACTTGGTCCGGAACAAGTCCAGCTGCCAGGGTTTGTCGAAGAGATGCTGGGCGGCTGAAACTTAGCCTGGAACAAATCCGGCCGCCATGCCTTGATGCGAAGATGCTGGGCGGCTGGAACATAGTTCGGGATGAGTCCAGGCGCCGAGTCTTGATCAAAATGTGCTGGGCGGCTGGAACTTGGTCCGGAACAAGTCCAGCCGCCAGGGTTTGTCGAAGAGATGCTGGGCGGCTGGAACTTGGCCCATAACAAGTCCGGCTGCCGTGCCTTCACGCGAAGATGCTGGGTGGCTGGAACTTGGTCCGAGACAAGTCCGGCCGCCATGCTTTGATCAAAGGATGTTGGGCAGCTGGAACTTGGTTCGAGACAAGTCCAGCCGCCAGGTCTCGACGCAAAGATGTTGGGCGGCTGGCCCTTATGCTTGGGACGCGATCCTTTTGATCTCGATCTTGAGTTCTCGTTCTATCAATCTCCAAGGAGAGAATTTTGACCCCAACATCAAGTTTCTGGGTTAATTGTGAAGAAACGAGACAAGAGTAATATAAGCAATTTTATTGATTGATGTTGATAAGAACAGACAAATGATTCGAGCTCAAAAACTAGCAATAGGAAAAATAAGTCTTGAAGGTTTGAGTTCTAAGTCTGTCAAGATTTGCAAAGGAGCCTTCTGGGTGAAAACCCTCTTCCTTATATAAGGATCCTAGCCGACCTAAGTCACGTGATATTAGGAAGAAGTCCACATTCGACGTGATCTCTTTCCTTTTCCTTCGCGTAGGCGATATTCCCTTTATCATTCTCAGGTCAGCGCGTAAACTTTCCTTATCCTAGGGAGAAAAAGGAATTATCGCTTAAACTTAACATTTATCCGCCTCTGATAAATATTAATATTTAAATCAAATCGAATATTAATTAACGGATAACTAATATCGACGGTGCACTACAACAAATATGGCTACTGATAGCACATTATGATAGCATATTTTTCGTAACTGCTATAAAAAAGGTAGTTGGAAGTAATGAGAACAAACATATAACGGCGTACAAATGCTATGCCCCAAAAATTGCAAACGAAAATTATAAACGCGCTAATCATCCATCTTTTTGCAATTAGCCCAAACACTTGGAAAAAATATTGTGTTTTCGCGGTCAACTAGCGAAGGGAATATTTTTCATAGCGTTAGGAAAAGAAAATAAAAACCTTTTTCTTGTTTTCTCCGACTTCTTCTTCTCGACATCGACATCGATATCTGCTCTCTCCAAGCTCTCGACTCCATTTCTCCTAGGTCAGCAAACGTAATCACTCTTAAATACCTGAGTTTCTATTGTTTATTCCGGCGAGCCTCCACCATGGCTGATTTCTCCTAGGTTCAGCACTCCTCACGGCCGTTTTCATTCCCAGATTTATAAATACAAGTGAGTTCTTAGCATCGATAGAGTCATGTCTAGTGATTTGTTAGATTCTGCCTCTGCTCTATTCTCTGATTAGTTAGGCGTTGATTGTTTTCTTACCAAAGTAAAATAAGCACTGAGATATCTTTGATTTGAATAGAAATAGACAGAGATTCTGAGATTCTAAGCTAGTTTGTTGTTCACAAAATCCGAGTTTTGAAGCTTATATTTTGGAATTGTAGAGTTGTGCTACTTGCCTATTTTGATAGTTGTATTGTAAGTAATTGAAATTCATTATACAGTCCGACACTAATTTCAGCTTCTTGTTCGCAGCCGTGAGTTTGTGTCTTCCCAATCTTAAAACTGCTCTATTGTGTGAAGGTTAGACACATTTATAAACTATGGCAAGGGCCGTAAGTAGGTTTTAGGAAGAATATGTTGGAGAATTCATTGGTGAATTTATGAAGGTATGTTCAGTTTTTGAAGTTTTCAGTTTATGCGTTTCAAAGTATTCTTCTCATAACTGTGTTTTTCCTTTTATATACATGAACTTAAGAGTTGATTCTGCATATGAGAGAGGTGCTCAGGGTTTTGTGAATGATGTTACTGCTAGATTAGGAGTTAATGGGAAGATTGTATGTCCATGCACCTGGTGCCGCAATTTAGATTGTCATACAAGTGAAGAGGTTGTCTCGCATCTGGTTATAAATGGAATGGATGCTGCATACAAAGTACGCACGGACTGGTTTCCCCAGGGTGAATGGAACTCTGTCAGTGTACAAGGTCAAGATAAAGTGTGGAATGCGGAGATACTTAGTTTATATGAAGCAGCCAAGTTTTCAGATGAAGATTTAGCCATTAGGGATTCACAATTACGTGTCTCAGCCGAGGGTGAGGACATGAAAGAAGATGAGTTTTTAGCAAAAACTGCAGAGGCTGAAACCCCCTTATACCCTACGTGTGCGACTCATAGCAAGCTATCAGCTGTTGTTTCCTTGTTTAGGATTAAGTCTCAGAATGGGTGGTCAGACAAGAGTTTTGATGACTTATTGCAAGTGTTGCCAAACATGCTAACTGAAGACAATGTGTTGCAGACANAAGGCCAGCCGCCCACAAGGCATGGGCCGGCGGCCGGGACATGGCCAGCCGCTCGGATCCTTCCCATACACGGTCCGGCAGCTGGGACAAGGCCAGCCGCCTGGATCCTTCCCATACACGGTCCGGCGGCTGGGACAAGGCCAGCCGCCCGGA
>OVBB01002024.1:0-12444 GCA_900406415.1 Isatis lusitanica | reverse complement strand
TGGTTCTCAAATTGATAAGCTTGACTATACATTACCGAATGTAGTGATATATTTGGCTAGACATCATATTTGCGGTAGGGAACATATGAAGTTGTATGTCTTCATATGATAAAAATGTTTTTATGTCTTTATTTATAAATGTTTACAATGTTTTTAAATTATGTATGTGTAATTTAAAAAAAAAATTTATTTTTAAGAACTCCATTAAGATTTTCCCTATAATTGATAAAAACAAAAAATTCTTAACCAAGTTTCTTAAACTAACTTAATTGATAAAACAATGATTAAGAAACTTATTCAAGTTTCTCCTATAATGATGGTCTTAGAAGCTGTCTCTATAGTGATTACCTTTTTTAATTTATTTTAATGGTTCATTTTTTGTTAGAACCTCTTTATAGAACTCCCAAAAATGATGCTCTTAGTAGCTGATGAATGTGTAAGGTTATAAGTATGTGTGTGTAATGTTGTGTAAAAACTATCAAGTTAAGCAACATAGACAATTAAAGTAAAATGTGTATCTTTTATTCTCTCTAAAACAAAGAACAAAAATATGAAAAGAAAGAGTAAAACACTGAAGAGAGTGAGCAAACAAAAAGTGAGATCAAAGAGTGCAAACTTGTTCTAAAGAGAACAAGCAAGAAGTTCAAAATAGTATCAGAAATATAGTTATCCTAGGAGCCTGTCTAGGAGAAGAAGTCAGTCTAAGAAAAAGACTAAAGAGAAGAAGAAGATGGAGACAACCATCAAAGAAGAAGAAGAGAAAGAAGGGGCAAAGGAGAAGTCGTGAGAAAAAGAAAAAGAAAAAGAAGAGAAGAAGACTTTGTAAGTAAATATCTCTGAAGATGAAGATCTTATTAAAATAAAGCACAAGTCTACTGTATTAAAATACACAAGTCTGCTGTATTAAAATACACAAGTCTGCTGTATTAATATGCACAAGTCTGCTGTGTTAAGTATATAATCAACTATATATCCTAACTACATGGATCAATATAGGCGACTATATGATACAAAATGATGTACAGACAGCTGTACAAGCCTTCTGGTGTACAGACTCGTGTACAGGCGGGGGTACAACTTATTGTGCAAGCACTGTTCACTGTAACCACAATCACATGTAGTGGAGGGAAAGAAGAGTCATTCACATTAAAAATAGAGCTGATGGTCCTGTTTTTCTTGTAGTGAATTTAAACTCATGTCTTTGCCTATAAATAAGGTTTGTATACAATGTAAGGAATACACAGAAATTAATAGAGACAAGTTCTTATATACAATTGTTTAGTTCTCTCTTCTTTACTTACTGTTTTGATTATCATACACAATGTAGAGAGATAGTATTTAACTCTTGGGTCTGCCCCCAAAGAGCTGGCCATATAATTGAATTGTTTAGTTCTCTCTTCTTTACTTAATGTTTTGATTATCATACACAATGTAAAGAGATAGTATTAAACTTTTGGGTCTGTCCCAAAGGGCTGGCCATATATTACTTGTCCAAATCATACACTTAAATTCTTTCTTGTTGTCTTAGATGCTAGTTTAGTGATTCCAATTCTTGTTAAGAGAACAAACCCTCTAGTGTTGTTGCTTCTATAAACCAGATTGAGTCTCATACTAGCCTTAAGTTTTCTTGTTGAAGTGAGTTCATTTGTTGGTTATGATGGACACAATTATAAGTTAATTGTTGTTGCTTGTCATGTGAGACAAACCCTCACAGATTCTAACAATATCAAACAAAGGTAGCCATGGTGTTTATGTTTTTGTTTGATGATCATTTCCAAACACAGAGTTACAATAATCATCATGCAACTGTATTTACTCTGCCTTGTATGTATATACTTCTGGTTAGCTATAAAAGAATATTTATCACGAAATTTTTGAAATTTTTAATTTTATCTGTTTTCACCAGCCCTATCTTCAAATCTCTTTGAGTATATGAATGGTTCAAAAGCTAATTTCACACTTAATAAACTAGATTTTCTCATCATGGGTTTGGTATACATAGGATCAGATTCATCGTTCGTTGCATTTGCAAAATCACCTTTGTCATACTATCTGCAGATTTTTCAATAATAATTGTTTAATTATTGCTTGACCTGGGAGGTAAACACAACAAAAAAGTCGTCAATAAGCAAAGCACATATTCACATTAAACTTTTTTCATATAATATTTAATCACATTAATTCACCATACGTCTGCCAACTGTTTTTTGCCGGTGTGCCATCTTCTTTGCTTGGCGCTTCGACGCGTAGGTGTAATTAATGTTTCATATATTATAATCTTTTACCGACATGCCATTGCTAATCTTTATAAATATCTTCGCTGCTATTAAGGATCGACCAACTCACCTCGTCCCGCGAAAATGGAAGTGAGAGAATTAATCTCAATGCAAAACCATGTCTCCATGAGCCTTGCAAAGCACGTGATCTCCACCGTCTCTAAAGGCTCCAACGTCATCTTCTCTCCGGCGTCGATCAACGTCATCCTCAGCATAATCGCGGCTGGATCCACCGGCGCAACCAAGGACCAGATACTCTCTTTCCTCAACTTCTCTTCCATTGATCAGCTCAACACATTCTCCTCCGATATCTACTCCGCCGTCCTCGCCGACAGAAGCGCTGAAGGTGGCCCTAAACTGTCGGCGGCAAATGGCGTCTGGATCGATAAGTCTCTCTCCTTCAAACCTTCCTTCAAGCAGCTGTTGGATGACTCTTACAAAGCTGCTTCTAATGTAGCAGATTTTCAGACCAAGGTGGTTTTTCAGTTTCTTGATTTTTGAAAAAAAAAAAATATCGTGGGAGTCTTATTACATGTTTGGTTCATGTGAAATTATGTTTGCTTGTGATTGGTTGAGTGAACTGATTAGCTTTTTATGTTTGATGAATTTGTTTGAAGGCTGTGGAAGTGATTGCTGAGGTGAATTCATGGGCTGAAAAGGAGACGAATGGTCTCATCGAGGAGGTTCTACCAGAAGGATCTGCAGACAGTATGACCAAACTGATTTTTGCAAATGCATTGTACTTCAAGGGAACATGGAACCAGAAATTCGATGAGTCGCTAACCAGAGACGGCGACTTTCGCCTTCTTGACGGTACTAAAGTGCCTGCTTCGTTTATGACCAGCAAGATGAAACAGTACGTGAGTGCTTACGATGGTTTCAAAGTATTGGGACTTTCTTACTTACAAGGAGAGGACAAGAGACAATTCTCCATGTACTTGTATCTTCCTGATGCAAACAACGGTTTGTCTGATCTTCTCAACAAGATAGTTTCTACTCCTGCGTTCTTGGACAGTCACATTCCACGCAGACAAGTTAAGGTCGGAAAATTCAAGATTCCCAAGTTTAAGTTCTCTTTCGGGTTCGAAGCTTCCGATGTTCTGAAAAGATTTGGAGTGACTTCGGCGTTCTCTGGTGAAGACGGTTTTAGTGAGATGGTTGAGTCTCCAGAGATGGGGAAGAATCTATGCGTATCGAGCATTTATCATAAAGCGTGTATCGAAGTGAATGAAGAAGGAGCTGAAGCTGCTGCTGCATCAGCTGTAGTTATGATGACAAGATGTTATATGCCTATGAAAGAACATATCATAGATTTTGTCGCTGACCATCCGTTTTTGTTTGTGGTCACAGAGAACATAACAGGAGTGATTATGTTCATCGGCCAAGTCACTGATCCGTTGCATCAAAATCAAAATCTATCTAGTTTTTACTCAAGACTAATTAATCAAATGAGAGTTTTCATATTTGGGTGATTTGAGGACTCAAGCTTTCTACTGTATCCTTTTGTTGACTTTGGTGTGTGTAATTATAATTAGAGACATCCTTTCTTTTGTACATTTTTTGTGTTTTAACTTTTTTCCTTTCCAATTTTGCAGCAAACATTTATTTTCAATTTCATATAGTTATAGCTAAAAAGTGAAAGAAATGTTGTGAATGGAAGAAAAGAGAGGGAGGGAATTGGTGTTATGAATAATGAATCCTTTATATAATGGTATAATGGTAAGATTTAGCTTGATATACAAGTATAGAAGATATACATCTTAATGGGTATGTATATATAAATATTTATAACACTCTCTCTTTAGTGTCCATTATATAGAAATATATTTTAAAGAGTGTAAGATGCTGACTAGTTATAAAAACCTTACTAGAAAAATCTAATGAGGAAATTATTGTTAAGGGAAAAATGAGTGCAACGGGATTAATTCATCATCATGAATACATCACTTATCACTTGAGATCTTTGAGATGAAATAATCAAATATGATGAAAAATTTCATAAAAGTAGTGCATTGATAAATATGTTTTCAAAATATCCACTTGAATGAATTAGTAAAACTTTTATATCATTAATATCTAGGAGTTTGTTGAACTTGGTGATAATTCATCTGAGCCATTCTATTGATCTCATTTATTCATGTAAGTACTTTGGACGAGTGATAGATTTTCATTTTTGTTATATCATTCATTTTTGAAATGTCTATCATATGTTTGATCATTGCTGCATCATCAAAACCTTGACATGGAAAAACTATGAGGGATAAAAACCACGAAAAAAGAGTACAAACATATACACTATCATATTTCTCCCACTGGAAACATCATCTTCAAGATATGCATTCCAGTCATATATATCATATTTTTGGAATTGGGTATAGCCTTAGTGAATAAACTTGTTTGATTTCAATATAATACTCTTGGATCATTGGACTTTTGGTCTATAGCTTCTTTTTGATATTAACAACCAGTTTCTGGTCTGTTTGGACTTCATTCAAAATCCCTTTACATACAATCTTCTAAACATTTTTTTATTGTAAAGATTTGTATATACAAATTATTCATGATATTTTTATAAAAGTTACCATTATGATCCTTTTTGTCATACAAAATCACATCTTTCAATCATAAAAGATATTAGTAATTTGTTTAGATAACATTTTAATTATGGTACTACAGGATCAAACATATGTGAGCATCTTTAGCATAAAGTTCTATAAAAATGTTTGGAGATAACATCTCTTCTTCTAATGTTCCGTTTAGAATGCATAAATTTTAATAATATAGCTTGAGTATCTATATGATGCATGTTCATGAGTTCATTATATGTAAAAGAATGATAGCTATAATCCTTAATGTTGAGGCTGAAATTAAAAATGATATTACTATACATTTCAAATCAGTTAAATTTTAAAAAGTAATAGCTAGCTGAAGTTAAAATTCTTCATAAATTTCAGATTTAGATCAATGAAATAACATTCCTGAGTGTTTTTCAATTTGAATAAGAAAAACATTAAATCACTATTTTAGTATATTAATTAAGTTATTTATGCATAAATGTATAACAATATTGGGATCGTATATATTTACGTAGAAATTTAAACTTTATTATTTTATCAAATTTTGTTAACTTCTGCACTGGTTCAATTTGGTACCAATAGAATTTATTATTTTGAAATAATAAAGTGAACGATCGTCTCCCCACGGAACAATTTTCATATTTTATCAAAATAAAAAATACTGAATGATGATTATCATCTCAATTTCTGTGATGAATCAATTTCAATGTCTGTTCTTCTATCTATTTCTCTGAGAGATCGTTCTTCCAACCAACTTCCAGCGTATGCCCGGAAACAACTGTGTGCCTCGTTCCGTTCAAAAAAATTTCATACGGGTTTTCTCGGTTCGTGACTGAATCGTTCCGTTTACTCCGCTGTCAAATCCAAATCTATTATAATCTGCTCTTTCCAAATCAAGAGAGCGCTTTCACGATGTGATCTCTAGTCTCGGCATAGTGGATGGAGGGATGGATTTATTGATAGATCTCAACAGCAATTTGAGGAAACATCAAAGCTTGCAAAGTCAAATCGGAAGGAAAGAAAATTAATGCCATTACTAATGTCTGGAGACCATGTCAAAATCTGAATCGTAAGAGGAGAAAGTCAAAGCCAAATCCTGATAGAAAAGTCTGGATACGTCGGTATTGTATCTTATCGAGAATGCAGAATTTTAAAATGGAAGCATTGAATTTTATTATGCTGTGTGAAATTATGGGTCTTAACCAAAAGTTGATAGCCAAACACATAATTTGCATGGGTGAAAATTTAAATACAGATAAGGAAAATAACGGTTTCCCGTAATCGAATAAGACTTTTTTCGAAAAATTTCGTCAAATTCACTACTCATATTTTTCTTCGTATATGGTACATATATCTGTTTATGTAATAATTTGTTCTCTGGGCCGAAAAAAAAATTTATTATTTTATTAATGGAATATTAATTTATTAAAGTTTAATTGTAGTGAAAAAAATAGTATTTTACGTCATTTCAACGTTTTTTTGTTATAGATTAATTTTTTTAAAAAAATATTGCTTTGAATCTTTTGATTTGTCCAGGATCCAGTATGTCAGTTTCTTTTAACTCTTGTTGCCCTTCAAGAGCACTTGAATCGTAGAAATCAGTTATTGCAGTCTAAATTGTATACTTGAGGATGATTACATTTTCGTGGCCGATATGTTACAATTTGTCTTTGTTAGTAGTGTGCATAAAGCTTCGTTGAAGTTAATAATGCTAAGCACGCCATGACTATGTCATGTCATTCTTTATAAAAAATAAAAAAAAGGTTTGTCATTAATTTGGTATGAGTATTTTTCCACAGATTGACTTCGTAAATATATTTTGTAATGCAACTTGGGTTTTTTACAATTTCTCTTTGTCAAACAGCAGTTTAGATGTTCTAAACATGGATCTAACTAATCCAGTTATTAAGTTTCTGATTTTATTAATTTTGTATGAAACCAATGGAAGGGAAGATTTTCTTGGGAAAATTCTTGATATGGATGATGTTAGTGTTGGGGCAACTACATGGATACAAAAGCTGTATTGAGAAAGAAAGGATGGCCTTGCTGGAGCTCAAGAATTACATAATCTCAATTACAGAAGAATGGGCCCTCGAGCTTGTTTTCCCTTCTTGGACTAATGACACAAAGAGCGATTGCTGCCGGTGGGAGAGCATTAAGTGCAATCGTACAAGTGGGATGGTCATCTGGATTTCCATTGGTGGGACAATCTTAAAAGAGGATTCTCTCATGAATCTTTCTTTGCTGTATCCCTTTGAAGAGGTTCGAAGTCTGGACATATCCATGTCCACATTCAATGGACTGTTTGATGATGTGGAAGGTACACCAAATTTCTTTCTCACACTGTTTCCTTTTTTCACTTCTTGTTATGGTCTCTATTTGGAAACGTTTGTCCTTGGATTGACAAGTTCGAATTTTAGATGAGCTATTCCTTATTTCTTTGTTGTAGTTCTTAAGACTTGATACAGTTTATACTGATGGTACTTCCTTGCATCAAAAAGCTATAGCTTTGCTTTAAGATAGTTGCTGATGTCTATGCCATGTAACACAATAGTACAATACTACATCCAACTTTTACTCGTGTTTCCTTTCAAAGCCCATATAGCCCAACTTTCATAATCTCCACTTGCATGTAGAGTAGACTAAGTTTATATTTAACTTGAATTAGAGAGAGCTATTTTACTTTTGTATACTTTGTTACCAATAATTCTTTGTGCAGGTTATAAAAGCCTAAGGAGATTAAGAAACCTGGAGATTCTGGATCTCTCTTCAAATTATTTCAACAACACTATCTTTTCCATTCTTAACGCTGCTACATCTGTTAAAACTTTGATTCTTGGGGATAATTTTATGTATGGTCCATTTCCTGCGCAAGGTGTGTGTGTGTTTTTTTTTAATCTTCACAAAGTCTATATATATCAATGCATCTTACAAACATTCCCTATCATTCTTTTATAGTCTCATGTACCCACTTTCAGAACTAAAAAACTTGACAAACTTGGAACTGCTGGATCTAAGTGGAAATGGGTTTGACAGCTCCATTTCGGTACAAGGTAGAACTTAAACAGATTTGTTCCACTAATTTTGTCTGTCCATTGATGCTTGTCTTTCTTTCATAGAGTAGAACTTTAACAGATTTATTCCACACAAACATTGTTAATTAATTTGGTTTATGTCCATATTTAGTGTTGTCTGGCTTTGTTCTTGTGGCAGATGATGACCTGAAAAAGCTAAAAGCTCTGGATCTGAGTGGTAATGGATTTTCTAACTCAATGGACTTGCAAGGCAAGTTTGCTCAATATCTAACATTTGAAATTAAGGACAGAGAAGTGAATATTAGAGTTTTTTTTTTTTAATGAACTTTTGCATTTGACCATCGTAGGAATCTGCAAACTGAAGAATTTGCAAGAGCTTGATATCAGCCATAACGAACTTGCAGGCCAATTTCCTGTATGTATAACTAGTTTGACTGGACTCTTAGCTCTTGATCTCTCATTTAACCAATTGACTGGGAAGGTACCATCCGCTATTGGTAATCTCATAACTCTTGAGTACTTATCACTTGTTGATAACAACTTTGAAGGCTTCTTCTCGTTCAACTCTCTCACCAACCTCTCAAAGCTTAAAGTGATCACACTTGGTTCAAAATCCAACTCACTGCAAGTAGGGTTTGAGAATTCCTGGGTTCCAAAATTTCAGTTGAGTGTTGTCATGCTAGGATCTTGCAATTTGGTGGAGGTTCCTCATTTTATGTTACACCAGAAGGACTTGCGTATAGTAGATCTTTCCAACAATAAGATTTCTGGATTTTTTCCTGTTTGGCTGCTGGAGAACAATACCAAACTAGAAGTCTTGCATCTGGAGAGGAACTCATTTACGAGCTTTCAGCTCCCTAAAGCTGCTCATGATTTGTCTTTCTTGGATGTGTCAGAAAATGAATTCAGTCAACTCTTTCCTCAGAACATTGGATGGATATTTCCTCACTTACAGCATATGAATCTATCAGAGAACAGCTTTCAAGGAAACCTGCCATCTTCTCTAGGCAACATGGACAAGATGTACTTTCTTGACATATCTCACAACAGTTTCCATGGGAAGCTACCCACAAGTTTCGAAGCGGGTTGTTATTCCCTCAGATTCTTGAAGCTGTCGCATAACAAACTAAGTGGACAAGTTTTCCAAGCATCACCAAACTTTACTGCATTATTTGTGTTGTTCATGGATAACAACCAGTTCAGTGGAGTGATCGGAGAAGGTCTACAAAATCTGACTTCGTTGCAAGTGCTTGACATGTCCAACAATTATCTCACAGGTGTTATTCCAAGTTGGATTGGAGAACTCCGAAACTTATTTGCACTATTCATTTCAAACAATATGTTGGAAGGTGAAATACCTGTTTCGGTGTTTAACCTGTATCTCCTTGGACCATTGGACCTCTCTGGAAACCAGTTATCTGGGGCCATACCTCCACGCCTCAGTTCAATATTTGATGTAGTGTTGAACCTGCAAGATAACAATTTGTCCGGGCCTATACCAGACACATTGCTGGAAAATGTGGCCGTGCTTGATCTGAGAAATAACAACTTGTCTGGTAATATTCCAGAGTTCATCCATACTCAAAACATCAGTATACTTCTTCTGAAGGGGAACAAATTAACAGGTCCTATTCCTCAAAAGTTTTGCGACTTCAGTATCATCAGTCTCCTGGATATTTCGAGCAATAGACTGAACGGATCCATACCTTTGTGTCTTAGCAACACATCGTTTGGTAAAGGAAAAGACTATAAGCCATATGGTTATGATTTTGACATTGTCTATGATGGTATAGGTCTTACAATCATTCCAAAAGTTCCCCGAAGATACTACGACTCTCTGCTGGTGTTAGATCCCTTTAGTCTAGTCTACACCACAGCCACACAGACAAAAATAAAATTTACAACGAAACAACGCTACGATACCTACATGGGCGTAAGTCTTAAGTATCTGTTTGGGTTAGATCTCTCAGAAAATGAGCTTAGTGGTGACATCCCAGAAGAGCTTGGAGATCTTTTGGAACTACATGCGCTGAATCTTTCTCGTAATTATTTTTCTGGTTCCATACCAGAAAGTTTTTCAAGGTTAAAGAATATGGAGAGCCTTGATCTTTCTTTCAACAGTTTACAAGGCCTAATCCCATCGAAACTAGCAGAGATGAATAGTCTTGCTGTCTTCAATGTCTCTTACAACAACCTATCCGGCGTCATTCCACAGGGAAGACAGTTTAATACTTTCGATGAGAGCAGCTACATAGCGAATACTCATCTCTGTGGAAAACCCACCAGTAGAAACTGCAGTAACAATGTTTCAGAAGAGCCAGAAGATGGAGTTGAAGATGACGACGATGCAGTCTTCATGGAAACTTTCCGTACGAGTATTTTTGTAGGCTATGTGACCATAGTGCTGGGAATACTCGCGTCACTCTCTTTTGATTCTCCTTGGAGCAGAGCTTGGTCTGGTGTTGTTAGTGCTTTTATTCATATGATGAAAATTTTCTCATCCTAAATTATATTGATTAAGAGTTTACCTGTAAAGCTTGTTGATATGTGCTTGTGTTATTCAGGTACGCTGACTTGAAATTTAAATGATTGAAAAGTCTCCATACTTCTTGGAATATTTACATAAACCTCCTGCTTTGTGAAAAATAAAACATGAAAGTAACTTGTGTTTGGTTCTTCCTATGTGTTCTCTTGTCTTTGCCTTTGAATACATGTAATGACTCCACATCGTTTACTGATTTTAACCAAAATTCATTCAAAACTCTCCGATTAAGTACGTGCGACGATATTTTGACTAAAACGAACTGGATCCAAAGTAAAATCCACATGATGTTTTATTAAACCGAAACAAAATCAAACAAGATTGCAATTTGTTTTCTTTTTTTAATAATTTTAGTTTTTCTAATACTGATAAACTAAAAGAATCATTTCACTTTTTTTAAGAAGACCATTTCAAATCATTATTTTTAGGTGGGTCTTTTTTTAATCACAGACTTGAGCAATTTTGATTAAAATTCATAGAAGAGGAATACAATTGTTTGTTTAATCATTGCTTGAACTTAGAGGTAAACACACAACAAAGTCATCCATAAGCAAAGCACAGATTCGCATTGAACTCTCTTTATAATATAAACTAGAGATAATTGCATCAATTCAAAATACTTTCGTCAAACTGTTTGCCGATGTGCCACCTTTTTCGCTTGGCGCTTAGACGCGTGCGGTGCGTGTAATTAAACTCTCTTTCATATATCTTTATATTATAATGTTTTTCATTTTTCTTTTTACCGACATGTCATTTATCTGTATATAATATAGTCTTCTTATGTGATAAATATCTCAAATCGTCTTTCTAAATTCGCTGCTTAGTAAGTTGATCGACCAGTCACCTCGTCCGGCGAAAATGGACGTGCGAGAGTCAATCTCCAAGCAGAACCATGTCTCCATGAGCCTCGCCAAGCACGTCATCTCCACCGTCTCTAACAACTCCAACGTCATCTTCTCTCCGACGTCGATCAACGTCGTCCTCAGCATCATCGCCGCTGGATCCACCGGCGCATCCAAGGACCAGATCCTTAATTTCCTCAGCTTCTCCTCCACCGATCAGCTCAACACATTCTCCTCCGATATCGTCTCCGCCGTCCTCGCCGACGGCAGCGCTAACGGTGGCCCTAAACTCTCTGCTGCTAATGGCGTCTGGATCGACAAGTCTCTCTCTTTCAAACCTTCCTTCAAGCAGCTCTTGGATGATTCTTACAAAGCTGCTTCTAATCAAGCAGATTTTCAGACCAAGGTGATCTTTTTCAGTTTCTTGATTCTTGAAAACAAAAAAAAATTCTCGCTTTTCTTGATTTGGGATTCTTAGTTCTTGATTCCGTGTATTGTGGTGAACATAGAGACTTAGAAACGGACAAAGACCAAAAGTTTGGATGTGTTGTGTTCTTAATCTGACCCTGAGGGTTTGTATATGTTCATTGATTCTCTTGGGAGTGTGAAATTATGTTTGTTTGTGATTGGCTCAGTTTACTTAGTAGCTTTAATGTCTGATGACTTTGTTTGAAGGCTGTGGAACTGATTGCTGAGGTGAATTCATGGGCTGAAAAAGAGACGAATGGTCTCATCGACGAGGTTTTACCAGAAGGATCTGCAGATAGTATGACCAAACTGATCTTTGCAAATGCATTGTACTTCAAAGGAACATGGAACGAGAAATTCGATGAATCTCTAACGAAAGACGCAGACTTTCACCTTCTTGACGGTAGTACCAAAGTGACTGCTCCGTTTATGACCAGCAAGAAGAAACAATACGTGAGTGCTTACGATGGTTTCAAAGTATTGGGACTTCCTTACTTACAAGGACAGGACAAGAGACAGTTCTCCATGTACTTGTATCTTCCTGATGCAAACAAGGGTTTGTCTGATCTTCTCGACAAGATAGTCTCAACTCCTGCGTTCTTGGAGAGCCACATCCCACGGAGACAAGTCAAGGTCGGCGAGTTCAAGATTCCCAAGTTCAAATTCTCTTTCGGGTTCGAAGCTTCGGATGTTCTGAAAGGATTG
>OVBB01002023.1:0-14053 GCA_900406415.1 Isatis lusitanica | reverse complement strand
CTGAATCAATCACACATAATCACTTCTTTACGTTATCTTTGAAGAGTCTCTTAGAATTTCCTTATTACAATCATGACCAAAGCATCATTCAACTTCCATTAACTCAGTATATTTGTTGCGTGTCACGCAAAAGCGATATAAAGAATGCAATTTTCCAGGTACTATTCTATGTTGCTATGTTCCTCAGAGAGAATGATTAATAGTTGTACCTGTATCTTGAGTCCATGGGTGAGATGATCCATCCACTAGAAATGATGTGATTCTGGTTGTAGCTTGCAACACCAAGTGGAGGAAGAATAAGCTTTGAGAGGTTGTTCAAGCTGAGAGAAGAAGCATCATACTCTTCATCTCTTCCTTTCCCTCGATGGTGATGAAGACGCCGTTGCTGCTTCATGTCTGAGGATAAGTCGCAGTGAGACGCTGCGTACTTGAGCTCCATTCTGAACAAACAAAAAAAACTGTATTTTGTAAACTTAAGAAGCTGAAAGGGAGAGAGAAAGAGAGACGTACGTTTTGGTGGATGATATAATAATTGCAATGAAGAGGGAGTTTGTGGTGCGTATGGTGCAAACCGTACGTGGTGGTGGTGGTCCTCTTGTTAAGAAGTGAGATAGGAGGAAGCTTTTGTGGGGAACAAAGTTTTATTGTATTGTGGAGGATCAGTCACAATAAATAAGGTAATGAAAATTAGTTGATTTTATGTTTTGGAAGATAAGGTAATGAAGTGTGCTTGATGGGGGGGCCACAAAAGAGATAGAGAGGTAATGGTTGAGTCTCAGAAAGATGCAAAACGTGGCTTTTGCACACTTGAGGGTCCCAAAATATCTCTCATTAGCAAAGTTTAAACTCTTGAGATTAAGAGAACATTCTTAAAAGCTTCATTTCCACAGAGTGTGTACTTGTAAACATTGACTTAGCGGGTATTTGAAGCAGAACCAAAAAAAAATTATGAGATGAGAGGAATTAGATTCTGATTGAAAAATACCACGGGACCAGTTTTTTAGGCGGAAAAGGAGATATATTTCTCTATTCGTGTAGTCATCTTCGGTATAGTATTCATCTAGATTGATCATATATTCTTAATTTGGCTTTTCAGGCAATCACATGGTTAGCTTCAACCAGAAAAAAAAAGACAGGACAAAGTGAAAGACAATTGTAACCGACCTGATTGTACTTTGTTATAGAAGAAATGTCTTTAAGATCCTATAAAGGTACAATCACACTGCCTACTTTGCTCCTTCACCATTTTGCCTAAGTGCCTCCACGTTGCTTTGCTTTCAAGAAACCTGCCAAGTTCAAAAATATGTCACAACCCAAGAAACTAGAGTTAGTGTTATTGAAGAGAACTTAATATTCAATGGAAAAATTTACTCAAATCATACTTTAAACACACAGAATTTCTTTCGTCTGTGAGGATGTCTGCAATGAGAAAAAAAAAAAGAGCGTAAATTGTTAAGTAAATGCAGTTTTTAACGATGCAACCAGAAAGACGAATCTTTAAAATGCAGTCACGTTGACGTCTCCGACGATCGGAAACAGAGCACCGGTGAGAGACACGTGGAAGCCTGACGTTCAGTGGCGGGTTTCTATTTTTCGAAAGCGCGAAGAAGATAGAAAAGGAACAGATGCAAGACCGAGAATGCAGGAAAGTTTGTTATTCGATCCTCATACCTTTAAGATATTTTTTAATTTGCCCCGGATTCTTTTGTAAATAATTCAAAAGACCTTTTTTATGATTTTTCGGACTATGCCATAATTTAACCATATAACAAAATTTTCTCATGATAGTTTTCACCTTGAGTACGTAATAATTCGGACTAACTCGAGACAATCACGTTCAAACCAAACATGTGTAAATCTTTGTCTCCACACGAGCTTGAAGTGTATAGCCTATCGGAATGGGTGAAATTGCTTTTGGTAAACGTACAAATTTGTACTTAAATACATGAGCTGAACTGTTTACATTCATGTATTATATCCCGTATCATGCATATATGTTGTACTCATTGGGGAAAAAAGGGAGAAAAAATGGTAAAACATGAGTACGGGACAGGTTCCACGTACTTTACATGTCATAGCCTGTTTAGCTAAGTGATCTACTTGCTCCAGAAACTGCCGAGGCACAAAAGAGAAACTAAAGTTGTTTAAACAACTTATTCTAACCCTCATTATCTCTTGGTTGATGTTCATACTCATTAAAGAGAATAAAAAAAAATTTAAGAGAACAAAAATATTATTCCATAGAAAAATGCTTACACCAGAAACTAATATACGTGAAGTTGATATATGTGTCAATCAATCGATTGTCTAGTAAATTACGATTTTGCTATTGAACAATAAACGTGTTTTGCTTAAACCAATTACGTAAATGTTTTGATATTTTATCAATTAAAATGTTAGTTTATAAATTACTATTTGAAAGAACAAAAGAAAAAAAATTCTCAATCGCTTATACTTGTGACTCTTGCTCCAACGGAAACCATGTGATGATGGATCCATCTCTCCCTCCCTACCTCACTTTAAAACTAACACTATTGTGTCATTGTGTGTGGGTGTGTGTTTTGTTTCTTCTTAAGAATAATTGCTAGATTAACTACATAACTCAACATAAATCTTGATTTACTCTGAAAATTAACTAGATCATCTATATTGTGGCGTGATCTATTTTGATAAACTTTCCTTCCTCGATTATGTTCATCTCGTGATTCTTAAATGTTGATCTCTATTTTGACTGCGAAACTGTAAATATCATTAATATGAAGAAAGTCTACAAGAAAAGTAACCAGTTTAGATACCTCCACACAAAAAAAAAAGAGATAAAAACATGGTAGAAACAGAGTAAAGTGACATGATAAAGACCTTAACATAGCCAAAGAGACATGAGTCTTTTGTACTTGCGTCTCTGCCTACGTGCGGCGATTGAATTCGGTACCTGAAGATCCACCTCTTGAACAGAAGATTCGGAGTAAGAGCAGCTGAGTTGTGAACCCGGTTGTTACACTCCCTCCATATATTATATTATATAATAATATTTAAGGATCTGTATTGGAGTTCTGGCTTAAGGTTAATAGCAGCCAATGGAATATTTCCCCCAAAGTTTTGTACTTTGATGATAATAAATGTAATCTCTTTGCAGGCGATTATAATTCTGCAGCATTTGGACTGGGGATCTCGCCTATTTGCTGCAAAAGTTCTGCGTGGAATTTTCTTATTTCACAATAACATTTGGAGCAAATCCAAATTACTCCATAGAGGATCTGAGACTTTAATTTGTTTTGAAACTTATCTAATATTTGGAGTTTAATTTATAGATTATGAGAATTTGCATTATTGTTTATGGTCTAAATTATAATTTCAAATTGAAGAATCAAAAATAATTAATAGTGTACCCATGAGTTTTCAATAGACGTATGTAAATAATTAATAGGATACCCATAAATAATTTGTATGTGGAATAATATTGATAAAAAGAAAAAAGTTAATAATAGGGTATCCATGGGTAGTCCATATGTAATAGGGTCTTTTCTGGATTACCCTAACAAGTTTGGTTAACTTTAGGGTACCCTAAATATGTATCTATAATGGGTAGGGCTTGGTTAAGACAGGGTAAGGGTAGGGTATTTCTACCCACGACAACATCCCTAATTATATATCAGTACATGTGCTAACGAACGTCACTTCTTGCAAAACCATATTTCCGGATTATACACCTCATTTAATTTTCCTTCTTATTCATCAATAGGAAAGCAAGACGAACCCCGCGCGGTACAAGAGAATGAATACAGAGGTATGACCAGATAAAAACTATTGTTTGATACTTAATTTGTCTAGAAAATTAGGACGATAGGCGACTTTGGATCCCGTGGAGTGCCTTAATTGGATATTAAATTAAAATTTAACTCGGTCCGATCCGAGTAAAAAATTAATGATAAAAAATACACCTTCAGTCTAATAAGTAATAACAATGTCCAAGGCATTGACGTTACATATTATATTATTATACACCGTTATAATAATATATGTAGAAGAAAGCATCTCGTGTGATTGTTAAGCTTTCTCTGCATGCCCTCTACATCACCAGAGTTGCTATAAATTAAAACCTCCTTTTGGCTAATCCAATCACAAAGAAAGAAAGAAGAGCAATGGGGAGCTTAAGATTGAGCACAGCTGTTGTTGCTGCAGCATTTTTTGTTTGTCTCTCCATCCTCCTCCAATCTCCTACAGGTTCGTACGTAAAACCAAAATTATAAATATTTTGCTTACAGAACTAATTAACTAGGAAAATTTTACAAAAGATTGTGTCTTCTATATGTTATTAGTCCAGTATCACATTGATCAGATCAAAGTACACATGTTGAATCATCTCAAATATGTTTCAATTATTTCTGTAGAACTCTCTTATGGTAATTAACTAATTACAAAGATTTTCTATCTAATGAATAATAGAAAGAAATAAAAAAATTCTTTCATAAATTGATGCGACTTGTTGGATATAAAAACAAAGAGTATAAGATATTGTTAAGCTAGTTAAGTATAAAGATTAATACGATTTTTTTTTGTTGAAGTCCTTTGTATCCTTATAATCACGTTAATTCCTTTCTTTTTCTTATTGGGGAGGGCAGTTGAATCTCAAATTCTTCCTCCGCCTATCAATCTGTGTACCTTCCCATACGGTATATGCTCATCTTCGGATCCCTTCGGTGAAACATGCATGGACAGATGCCTGAAGGCGAACGTACGCAATTTTCATGACGGCATATGCCTCAGCATCACTAATCCGGGGACTTGTATGTGCTGCAGTGGTGTCGGCGTTTGAAAAAGAAAGCATGCATGAGATTCCAAAAGAAGAAAAAGAGATTACGACGTCACTTTGTGTGTGTGTAAGGAGGTGTTGGCAATTTAAATTTTATGTCTCAAGTGTTTTGTCTTCTACTTGGTTGTACCCTGATTCGTGTTCTGTTTGTTTTGTCGTGATCAAGTTTCGTCTGAATAAATGCTGGATTGTTTCCGAGAACAAACCATCCATTACGTTTTTAGCTTCTGATGATTGTTTTGCGGTGATCAGCTTTCCTCGCTGACGTTGATAGTAATCAATTATAATGTAATCGGAATCGCGTATACGAATTGTCGATAAAACCTCACCTCTGAAACTTGGCTCGCCGGAAAAAGTTATATATGAAAAAGAAAAAATTCCTTTTTTTTTTGCAAGTATATGCATGTGTTAACTTTTTGCTAGTTAAATCACAAGGAACCTAAGAAATAATCAAATTAGAAAGCAAGAAGAATATAAAGATCAGAAATGGGATGTAACTTGTGAGATGTACAATAAATTTCATATTTTCAACCATATTAGTATATATTAGCAGCTACGACTTTTTGTTTCCTATCAAATTAAACGGCCAAATTTAGTAGTATATATTTCATGTTACTTTTATGTGCATAAGTATTATAATCTCTTCCATTTGGGTAAATATTAAAATTTTTGTATGGTTATACAAATAATCATCTATATTTGTTGTTTAGATATAAAATTCAAGGAGGCTATCAAGCTCAAGGTGCCAAATGCAGCGACTACGCGAGCAGTTTCACTGCTCTCCCATCCCTTATTGTTACTGTTACTATGGCTACAAAGAAGAGGCCATAGCCTATAGGGATCGAGCGTTGTGTGTACATATCTAAGTTTCATAGCTCAACATAGCTCAAGTTTCATTTTGACACCTGGAATAAGTTAGACTACATACAAGTTGTACAGGTTATTAATTAAAGTATTAATAAATATTTTGCATGTATCTCTACAATAATATTGTGGATGCATGCGGGTCGCGTTACATATATTTTATTAATAATGAAGTTATCAAGATGTATTTTTAAAAATATTTATTTTTGTTTGACCATATACTTGATGAGTTTGTGTTTAAATTAGAGTGATTTTAATCAATATACATGGATAAGTTGAAAATTAGAAAAGTAGGAGGGAGAATAGAGAGAGATAGGGAGAGAAACAGTAGAAATAGGGGGGTTTTCTAATTTCCAACTTATTGGCTGTCGTGGGTTGCAATTTCTCTTTAAATTATTAACCTTTCAGTTTGACAAAAAAAAAAAGTTAATAACCCATCTGCATTCATCACATTGACTAAAATAAAAATGATTAGTTAGCAAACCCTATCTTATATATTAGTTGAAAAATGGTAATCTAGGCAAGCAAGTGCCTATTAGATCTAAAAGATTCTGAAAAGCAAAAGTAAAATTTGTACGTATGGTCGCACAATTCACTCATCAATTCATTCAATAGTTATTACTTACTACATATAATATAATAATAGCTAGAAACGTTTTCACTTTGTTCGACCATATATAACTAATCATTGGCCGGCAAAATAGAACAATTAAGTCATTGTCTGAGTTATGTTTTAAAATAATACCCCACATGCTACCATAACATTGAGAGTTTTAAAATGAAAAAAAAAAGTTTAAAGAAGATCTAATAATGTAAATTTTGGTTGTACGTACGTGTCAATCTCAGCCTCCTCCCTCCCTCTCCGTTTCTATAAATACAACTAGCTAAAACGTATAGATCATCATGTCCTTAAAACACAAAGAACAATAATAATCAAAATAAATATCAAGAAGATAAAATACAGAGATGGGTAGCTTGAGGTTTACCACAGTTGTTGTTGCATTCCTTCTCCTCTCCCTCCTCCTCCATTCTCCCACAGGTTCATAACCCATATAGATAAATTTCAAATTATGTAATTGAAATTGGCTAGACATCTAAAAAGACATGTATGGGGTTATGTATGTGGTTTGATAGAAGTGGAAGGTGGCGAGTGCTTTGAGATCTTAGGGTTTTGTTACGACTCGAGCGACTGCAAGAAACATTGCTTAGAATTTAAGGGTAGCAAAATGGTGAAGAGCGTATGCCAAGTACCTAAGGTACCTCCAGGCCACCCGATATACCCATTCTCTATGTGTTACTGTCACTACAACTGTGACCGATCTTCAGAGAAAACCATGTGATGATCATCATGATCTCTCTCTCCATCCTCACACATGGAACTTGATGTTTAATTCCCTTTCTTTTTAATAAAACTTTATGTAATCTATCACTATTTTTCATTTTCATGTAAACTTTCTATTTAATTGCTATACCAATGTATATTGAAATCATGTCCCTTTTAGTTTGACCATATAGCGATTAGAAGAAGAAACATCGATATATTAAGCATAACTAAGAAGAAGATTCATGGAATCTGTACATCTAATTTAGAGCCTTAGAGGTGTAAACATGCAATAGAATCTCCGGATCTATCTGAAAGAGAAGATTCACTTTCTCAAATTCCTCGTTGTCTAGCAAGCGAGAAAATGAACACAGAGGAACGACCAAAACACAGCCAAAAGTCTTAAACCAACCGTAAACACTTGGCCGGTCTTGTCGTCAAGCTTCATGTGATCGCCGCAGGCAGGAGTGGCGACGAACGACGATGCCTGTTTCTTATGTTGGTACATACCAAATCGAAAGAACCGACGTTGTGCAGGTTTTCGACAGTGGTCAAGGACTCAAGGACGTTCTCATGGTAGAATCGAGAGGAGATGAGGGAGACACCGACATCTGCCTGAGCATCATGGCCCAAAATCCTTAATAAGACGACCGAATGAGTCTTATTTATATAGCATTTTCATTTCGAGCCAGATTCCTCTATAAATCTATTGATCCAGTTCCAATTCTTGGAAAGCCATTTCCACTTTCTCCGTAGACTGGTAAAACATAGAAACGACTTCGAACGAAATCAAAATAAAGAGAAAAAAGTGTAGACTTGTCTTTTAATAGATATATAAATCTGCCAAAGAAAGGAAAAACCATTACAAAACGTCAAACAGCAAAAACTACAAGGCAGAAGCAAAGCAATTCTTCTTAGATGTTTTCGTCAACATAGTTTATTCAAGATACTTCTTAGACTTGAAGCTTAAGAGAAAATACCACCATAAGTGTTATCCTCTTCTAAACCTCCTCTGTTCTCACCATCATATACACACTGTGGTATTAAACAGTAGCAGAAGGAATCAAGCCTGCGCGGCTTCTCCAGCTGCTGTAGCTCCGTTTGTTTTCACACGCTTCTCCTTGTAGTCTTTCACAGCTGCCTTGATGGCGTCCTCCGCCAACATACTGCAATGGAGCTTCACTGGTGGCAGAGAAAGATGCTTCGCGATTTCGCTGGCAATATAACATCACAGGAAAGAAAAGCACACATTCAATTTAGGACTTCGAAAACATTGAGAAACTCCATGACATAACCAATTAACCAATATCATACCAAAAGATCCTCAATACAAAGTAAAAGTCAAAGTGCACAGCAATTCAAAAAGTGGAGCAATAAGATTATGTTAATGTCAGATTATAACACAAATGTTACTTACGTGTTCTTGATGGTGAGGACTTCCTCCATAGCTTTCCCTTTCACCCACTCAGTTGCTGAAAACAATTAAAATCAATCAACTTTAACAAAACTGCTACATATAACAGAAATCACCAAGCCGTAAACTTCAAAATTTTGAATCAGAAATGACAGACAGAGGACAGCTGTACTTGCACCCAGACAGAAACTGGAACAGAACCATAACACATAGCATCAGATTTACGGCACGAACACATCAAATTTGAATTTGTAACCTAATTTCCTCAAAACTAAACGAAACCCCTAATTAGAATTCGTATCTCAAATCCTCTAATCCTATAATTCGAATCGACGCTAAAATTTGGGAGGATAGAACATACCGACAGAGGAAGACGCGATAGCGGAGCCACAACCAAAGGTCTTGAAGCGAGCATCGGTGATTTGACCGGTCTTCTCATCGACCTTGATCTGCAGCTTCATGACATCACCGCAGGCCGGAGCTCCGACGAGTCCCGTACCAACGCTGGGATCGTTCTTATCGAAAGACCCGACGTTGCGGGGATTGTCGTAGTGGTCGATGACGTTCTCGTGGTAGGATCGGAAGACACCAACGGACCACGGCGTTGATTGACGTGAGGTAAGCCCTAGAGCCTTCTTCGCTGCTTGCCTGAGCATCATCGTCGATTAGGGTTTGAGAGTAGTTTTTCTGTTCCGCGGATATTGGAAAACGATGAGATCGAAATTGAGGGCCTTTCCTTTATGGGCTACAAGAAGGCGGTCCGGTTCAGACATAACCTGGTACACGTGGACGGTTCTAGGATATTTTCGTAGTTTTTATTTTTTAATATATATCTTTTTTTTTTAGCTAAGTTGAGACGCTATCGGATGAGAATTGAGATGACGTTTTCTTTGGAACGATTATATTTGGAGTTCGATTATTTTTTCTTGTCAACCATCTCTATTTCATAAAATCAAATTCGTGCCAATACCTTCTGAAAACACAATATTTCACAAGTTAGATAAAACAAATAAGTAGCCTCGTGCTCTTACCTGTTTGGGCTAACTAATAAATAGCTTCGTGCTCTTGCCCATATGGCCTAACTAATAAATAGCCTTATGCTCTTGTCCCTTGTGGCCTAACCTCGTGGCTCGTGCTGTGTTCCTTAGGCCGAAAAATCAGCAACAATTGTATTGTTTTTATATCCTTCTTTTCGGATGTTTAACTGATAACAAAGCCCAATTCTATCATGTGACAGGTCACAACCCAAGATTTTTCCAGGTTAAAATTTTGATAAATTCCATTACACATAACCTTCAGCGATGGCTTAGAAATCATTGCGTATGTTTTCTATCAGAAAGAAATCCAAAGAACAAGAGTTTCTTAAATATTTGTATAGTTGTAAATAACTGAACAACACGTCTTAGGCCTCTATATATAGGCGGCCATAGCAAAGAAGGTACGTATAGCACGTTACAACATCATTTCTTAATTTCCATATCATCCGAGTTAGTACAAACGAATTAAAAAGTAAAACCGATAACAGCACACTCTTCAACACTTATGTTGTACTTCGCATAAAAGAGAGTGAGACAGAGATCATGGCGATGCTCAAGGGTTCAAGAGAGGGCTTCCTTCTTTGATGAGCACAAAGACGCTTCCACCATCTCCTCTAGAGATCCGAATGTCCTTGTCCAGATAAGTCGTGAGTAGCCACGACTGTGCCTTGTCCCCTGGCAAAGAGAATTTCAATGGTGGTTGGCTCGATATGGTTCTAGCCACAGACGAGGCTGTGTCTTGCACCGAGGCAAGTAACCCTTTGATCGGCTTAAGAATCTTAAGATCAATACTTTGACCAAGAACCTCTACGTACTCCGGGATTTCAATCGAATCCGTTAGCTGAGGAGTCCCGATGACGCCTTCCTCGAACTTGATCTGCAAGAAAAACGAATCCAAAACGTTTACTGAATCGTTTAAAAACATGTTTGATTATCCACATATTACGTTCGTTGGATTGTGACATTTACCTGGACGCGTTTCGGACTTCGGATTTCGAATCTAGCATTGGTGCTAATCGAGGTCGTAGCTAAAGGACCAACGAAACGAACAGAGTTCTCGACGGTGAAGTTGTCTGAATCGATGGTCTGTGATATCTCATCGACTTTTACCAACGGCACCATCCCGTGTGAAAGCAACGGGAACAATCCCACGAACGATGTATAGCTGCAAAAGAAACTCAAAAACCAAATCAAGAACAGCACACAAAAACCAAACCAAACACAAAACCGTATCTTGCCGTTCGGTTCAGTGCATGAAACCGAATCATATCCCCGAAACTCGGCTCGGTTCGGTTGGTCTAGGCATAGAGTTTCGACCGGAAAAACTTACGCGAGGATCCATTTGCCGTTGAGGAGGAAGAGAGCTTCCGTCGGAGCTGGAGTAGGGTTCTTCGACTCGAGCTGGCTGATTAGATCTCCGATCTCAGCTCTCGTCTCGCACGAAGCGCTCAAACCACGATCCGTTCCGTACAGAGATTCCACCAGCGATCTCTTGAGCACCTCCGTCTCCTCCACGGACTCAGTTGCTTCCTCCGCCACCAGAATAGCTGATCCTCTCTCCCCGTCCTCCTCCGGACTCCACTCGTCTTCTGCAAACATGACTCGGACTCTGAAATCAGCCCGAGAAACGGCGAATTCTCCGGAGGAGAACACGGGACGGCCACTGATAAGGTTCATCGGCACCAGAGTCGGACGTTTTGAGAGGGACTTTGAGTTCGAAGAGCTCGGAACTCGGGTTTTGCAGGGAAATTGGCTGAATAATTGTACCGTCGTCATTTTTTGTTTTCTTTGTTAGGAAAGGAAATTCGAAGCTAGTGAAGAAGAAAAGATCCATGCAGGAGTACATTTATAGCCATTAGCCCATTACCACGGGAGTGGCAACTGACGTAAATGGTCACCATTTTACCAATTCAAACGAAACAAGAAGGGGTGTTATAGACTTTTTCTTACGGATCATGTACAACAGTGTAAGATGTTTGCCACATGAATGGGGAAGATCGACGGACGAGAATCGACAATTTTAAAGCGTCTTGGTTTTGTCCCTTTCGCCAAAAAATCAGCAACGATTACATTGTTTTTATATCGTTCTTTTTGGATGTTTAACTGATACAGAGCCCAAGTCTATCGTGTGTAAGACAGGTCAAAAACCAAGATTTTTCCAGATTAAAAATTTGATAATTAGTGATAATTTAGAAACCACTGCGAAGTTCTTTGTAATAAAAGAACGATACCCAGAGAGCAAGAGATTCTTAAGCATTTGTTTATTTGTAAAATACTGAACAACACGTCTTAGGCCTCTACAGGCCATAGCAAAGAAGGTACTCTATATAGGAAGTTACAACATTATTATTTCTTAATTTCCATATCACCCGGGTTAATACAAACCAATTGAGAAGTAAAACCAATAATAACACACTATTCAACACTTATGTTGTACTTCGCATAAAAGAGAGAGAGAGACAGAGATTATGGCGATGTTCAAGGGTTCAAGAGAGGGCTTCCTTCTTTGATGAGCACAAAGACGCTTCCACCATCTCCTCTAGAGATCCGAATGTCTTTGTCCAGATAAGTCGTGAGTAGCCACGACTGTGCATTGTCCCCTGGCAAAGAGAACTTCAATGGTGGTTGGCTCGATATGGTTCTAGCCACAGACGTGGCTGTGTCTTGCACCGATGTAAGTAACCCTTTGATCGGGCTAAGATCAATCTTTTGACCAAGAACCTCTACGTACTCCGGGATTTCAATCGAATCCGTTAGCTGAGGAGTCCCGATTACGCCTTCCTCAAACTTGATCTGCAAGAAAAACGAATCCTAAACGTTTACTGAATCGTTTCAAACATGTTTGATTATCCTCATACTAAGTTTGTTGGATTGTGAAATATACCTGGACGCGTTTAGGGCTTCGGATTTCGAATTTGGCGTTGGTGCTAAACGAAGTTGTTGCTAAAGGACCAGCGAAACGAACAGAGTTCTCGACGGTGAAGTTGTCTGAGTCAATGATCTGTGAGATCTCATCGACTTTTACCAACGGCACGATCCCGCGTGAAAGCAACGGGAACAATCCCACGAACGATGTATAGCTGCAAAAGAAACTCAAAACCACAATCAAGAACAGCACGAAATTTACAAAACTGAAGAAGTTCGTGATATCAGCAAAAATTATATATCTGCTACGACTCTTTTATAGAAAATCGATTAACCGTAACCGAGCACAGTTACATATCTTGCCGCTCGGTTTAATGCACCATGAACCCGAATCATAGCCCCGAAACTCGGCTCGGTTCGACCGGAAAACTTACGCGAGGATCCATTTGCCGTTGAGGAGGAAGAGAGCTTCCGTCGGAGCTGGAGTAGGGTTCTTCGACTCGAGCTGGCTGATCAGATCTCCGATCTCAGCTCTCGTCTCGCTCGAAGCGCTCAAACCACGATCTGTTCCGTAGAGAGAATCCGCCAGCAATCTCTTGAGCACCTCCGTCTCCTCCACGGACTCAATTGCTTCCTCCGCCACCAGTATAGCTGATCCTCTCTCCCCATCCTCCGGACTCCACTCGTCTTCCGCAAACGTGACTCGGACTCTGAAATCCGCCCGAGAAACGGCTAATTCTCCGGAGGAGAACACGGGACGGCCACTGATAAGGTTCATCGGCACCAGAGTCGGACGCTTTGAGGCGGATTTTGAGTTCGATGAGCTCGGAACTCGGGTTTTGCAGGGAAATTGGCTGAATAATTGAACCGTCGTCATTTTTTGTTTTCTTTGGTAGGAAAGGAAATTTGAAGCTAGTGAAGAAGAAAAGATCCATACAGGAGTACATTTATAGCCATTAGCCCATTACCCCCGGAATGGCAAATGACGTAATTGTTCACCATTATACCAATTCAAACGAAACCAGAAGGGGTATTATAGACTTTTTCTTACGGATCATGTACAACCGTGTGTGATGTTTGCCACATGGATGAGTAAGATCGACGGACGAGAATCGACGATTTTAAGCGTCGTGTCGTCTGATGCTGTGAGGTGAGAATTGTTTTGGTTAGTATTTAGTAATATAGAATCTGTTTGAAGGGATAAGTATGTTTTTATATTTAGATTGAATTTGGTTTAGTTCCATCCGAATTTGGATGGGGTTTGGAGACCCAAAATAAGGGAAACATAAAAATGATTAAAATTATATATAACTTTAAAATTTTTTACATGTTTTCTTTTATCTTATGAAAGCCATTAAAAAAATGTTTATTTTTATCTTGAAATAACTGATAGCTTTATATTTATATTGTAGTTTTGGTATTTGAGTTGTTTTTAATCTACATATGATTGATATTTTTAGAAACATTATTATATTTCGAATAATCATTTGGTTCTTAATTTAGTTCATATAATTTAGATTCGACTTTTTTGGATATCAAAGTCTAACATTCATTCAGGTATTTTACCACATCCAAAGTTAATTTGATATTATTCCTCTGGATCGGATTCAGTTCGGATCTTCGAACCGGAATATGTTTTTCAGTTCTAGTTTTGGTTATGGTTAGAAATCCAAAATTCTATTCAAACCTTTTTGCTAACTAATTTTTAGAAGGTATAAAGTATTAGTCAGGGATTTTTG
>OVBB01002020.1:2323-12456 GCA_900406415.1 Isatis lusitanica | reverse complement strand
CACTAGAGCCATCAGCCAGGTGATTCTCTAGAGCCAGCCGCCCATCTCCAAGGCTATGTGCCATCCACCATGTCCCTACCTAAGAGCCATCCGCCATGTCTATGGCCAAGAACCATCGGCCATGACCAAGAAACAGCCACCCAAGTTCCCGAGGAGCCAGCCCCCCAAGTTCCCTCGGAGCCAGCCGCCCATCTCCAAGGACAGGAGCCAGCCGTCATGTCCGGTCCAGCCACCCACACACCCAAGGTCTCTCCCATATAATATGGCGGGTGGCCCATATTCTCTCCCACGGATCAGGTCAGCTCGCCTCACGCCACTCCCGTAGAGCCAACCGCCCTCTGCTGTACCAAAGGATATAGGAATATGGCTCGCACCAAATCTCCAGCGGGTGGGTTGATGCAAAGCATTGGGCGGCCGGTCTCATGCCAAGACAGGGGCGGCTGGGTTCATGCAAGGAAATGTGCGGATAAGAAATTTGACTCGATGAGATTTGGTTCAGAGCGTTATTCATTCGAAGTTATCCGTTAAAATATTATTCCCGTATATCTGAAATCGGGAAAGAGCGCAATTGAAGTTAAGACGAAATTAAAGTAAGCAGGGCTATACCGAGGATGGGCAGGATCGAAACAAAAGTCAAACAGTGGACTGGCGGAAGTTTTGGGCTGCAAATCAGAGCCAAAAGAACCAAGTCGGTGGCTTGGAGCTAGGAAGAACGTCCCACATTACTAACATGGAGTTTTAGCTCTCTAGGTCCCCTAATATATATATGTATGCTTGTACTTGGTTGAGATCTATCCAAGTCCGAGTATAAAAGCTTTTGTGATATAAGACATTAAGCTCTCACGAATTTTCTTGTACTTCAGAAAATATTTATTTAATAAAATCATCTTTTTGCAATTTCGGTCATTTAGATCTTATTAGATATATATAGAGTTTTTGAACCTCCATTTAAATAAGTTTTGATTGTGTTAGTTTAGACACAACAGTAATCATTTTTTAATTTACAAAATGAATATTTTACTTTAATAAAAATTAAGAATTAATATTAGAAATTATACTGATATATTTTCAATTTAACAAAAAAAAATCAAAAATTAAATTATTTAATATTTATATTATCGATTATGTAGTAAACGTGTTGAAAGTTAATAGTTGTTACAATTGATGTCTATTTAAGATCAATCTGTCAACACATGTAAAATATTTACACCACTGTGCGGCGAGTTAAAATAATGAATTAGCATATTTGGATTGCCAAACCATTACAAACAAACTTCAAATCCTATAATAATTATAAATATATTGAAAATAAATCTAAACCAATGTAAAATGATACATATAGATGTGTAATTATATATAATCTAATTACGAACATATTTAAAATAAAGTATAATAGATCAATTAACATGAAATAGATTAAACATACATTACGCAATTTTTGCAATGACTAACTCTATTATAAATAAAACATCATAACCTCACTTTAAAATTCATTATCACATTATAATACGGGTTAGATTCATGATCTGAGTATTGTTGGCGAAAAGAAAATGGACCTTCACATTAAGACCAACAAAAAATACCTTAAACAAACCAAACACACATGATAAACTGATCACACAAAAGAAAATCATAAACTGATAACAAATTTGTTGGTCTATTCCGACCATTATTCAAGAGGCCATTTATTTTTTAAACTTAGTTTTCAAAATAGGTACTTCTTGTTCATGATGATTCATGAACCTTCTGGAACTTAACTAGTAGAGTGTCTTCGTTGGTCAGGACCAAGCGTCGTACACCAGAGAGACCGGTGAAAATGCCATCGTTCATGCACGTAATAGAAGACATGATCGTATAATACCAAATCTTGTTANTTGGGCTTCCAACTAAAAACCAATTGGTAATTAGTGGATTCACCCTAACCCTTTATATATTATAGTTTATTCATTCAAACTTTCGATGTGGGACTTAGATTGTATCCCAACAATCTCCCCTTCAAACTAAGTACCACATAACACACCTCCTCGTCGAGATGATAACTCCATCTCGATAACCCATTTACTCGAGTTAACAATAGGCATGTATGTATCCTTTTTTTTTTTTTTTCTAGGTCCACCAGATTTTAAACTTTGGGCTCTGATACCATGTTAATTTTGGGCTTATCTTGGGCTTCCAACTAAAAACCAATTGGTAATTAGTGGATTGACCCTAACCCTTTATATATTATAGTTTATTCATTCAAACTTTCGATGTGGGACTTAGATTGTATCCCAACAATCTTGTTAGCATCTCCTTCGCCTCGATGGATTTGGAACCTACTTCGGTTTGATGAGCCACCAGTGCTTATTACGAGAGTTAATGTCGAATAACAAACTTTTCCTTTCTCATTTCATCTTCTTCGATTCAACTCTGAAACTAGGCTTTATGATTGTTTATTTCTTTTAGCTAAGTGTGTTTATGCAGTTTGTTACTTTGTTTTTTGTGTTTAGGAAATGTCACATTGGAGTATCTTTAGTGTAAGTGCGAGGAACAAACTCAACTTTTGCTGAACGATTCCTTTGGGGATCGGGGTCACCAACATGCCGGTCAGTGATATTCGTAAATGAACTAAGGGGTTTAATTCGACGACTGCAAACTGAAACCGGGTCGTCGAATCTGGGTCGTCACTCTGAGCGTATACTTGATCACAAACTTCTTCGTATTGACCTTGAGTTCAGCAAGTGATTGAGGTCGTTGATGATATTCATAGCTGCTTCTCGAGAGAGACTGCCTACGTACCTTTTAGAGTTGGGAACAAACCATTCGTAGTGCACATTTGATGGGTAGGTCTCTAAACAGGTCATTGTTGTCAGGAGGCGGCCTCTGTACAGTCGTCATTGAGAAGGCGCCGTCTGTGGGAAGGTCGCCTCCATACGGTCGTCATTGAGAGATCGGCCTGAAGACGGATGATCCATCTAAGGTACGAACTTCGGGATCGTCTGTCGAAGAGGTGGGTGTTGTGCCCCTTTTTCAGATCCCTTCTAAAGATCCACAATGTTTTCTATAAAGGAAATTAAAGGAAATTACATAATGAAATCTCCGAATTAAAAAAGAAAATGTACAAAAAATTCATTGTTCGGTTAATCTAAAAATAACTAAAAGAAATAAACTTATTAATATTGTATCAGAAAAGAAATGAGTTTTAGCCTCCCAACCAAGAAATGAATTTTAGCCTCCTAACCAAAAAATGAAAGAACTTGACTCTTTTATAATTTACACCAAACATTCAAATATAATATAATCAAAAATAATACAGGTGATTCTTTGGTATAGATTTACATCTTTATATCATCAAGGAAAACCAATATTAACACATGTCAAATTCTCACGAACTCACTTAACATATGCTATCATAGGACTGGGCAAAATTCCCGAACGCGAAATCCGAACCCAGTCCTGATCCAAAAACATCGGTTTGGACGAGTATGAGTTATGGCGATATAACTGAATGGTACTTATGAGCCAGATCCACTGGGTTTCAGGTTTATCTGAACAGAACCAATATCCAAAGAGGTTAACCGAAGTTAATGAGTAAAAAGGACTTATGGGGGAAATTTTCTTGAGTATGTACGACACTTTACTAGATTTTCTCCCCAAGGAATTTTTTATCCTAAATCATCGTTTTGGATCTTTGATCTTCAAGGATTTTGGAAATTAGAATATCTAATTATCACAAATTTCGATTTAAAATCCCCCAAATCATGTTGTATACTCAACCATGTGTAGTTCTGTTATATTATTCATATCTAAGTATAAACTTGTTCATCAAATCAGCTGTATATTACACAATTCACAAATCCTTTAGTTTTATTAATATTATCACATGGACTTGGGTTGATTGTTTGTCATTGTTTACTATCGCCTAACTAATGAGGTATCGACGACTTTGTTGTATAAGATAGTAGGCTGATCTAGTCTTTTCTTGGACCTAACTTCCATTCCCGTTCATAGTAAAAATTAGGCAAACCAAGCCAAAACTTGAAAAGCTTTGTAAAATAACCGAACCCGAACCGAATCCGTATGAAGTTTAGGTTTTTGGGCTTACACCACGAACCAACCCGAACCCAGCATAACCCAAACCAAACCAGAACTAATTTTCCATAATAACTGAATGGGACCTCTAAGCCTAAACCTAAAAACCCAAATTATTCAAACTGAACCCAATCGGGTAACCCAAACGTCCAACCCTATGTTATCATATGTATTACTTGAAAGTGGAAAGTAAGAAATTTTTTTAAAAATAATGAGTTTATAGGAATAAATTTGCTCTTCCTTTATGTGAAGGTAATTATTTTTTTCCATAAAAACAATATTTTATATTTTATTATTACATTATTATTATAAAAATAAAATTATTACTTCCATACAGTGATAATATATTCAAGGTTCTCTACATCTTCCTCTAGAAATGTTTAGAGATAGACTTTGTGAAAGGAATCTTATTGAAATCAAATACATAAACAGGGTGGAGGGGGAAAGTATATGCGACTTCATGAGCAATTCAGCAACAAAAAGTGTGAGATGTTTGGTTATGTCAAAGATAAAGTGTTACAGAGAACACAAGGCTGGAAAAATCGATTTATATCACAAACTGGCAAAGAAACCTTCATTAGATTCTGCTATGCCTATTTATTCGGTGAATGTGTTTCAGCTTGCAATAACTATTTGCTCAGAAATATATGGCATTCTCTCTCGGCTTTGGTGGGGATCTTCAACAGATAAAAGAAAAATGTAATGGCGTACTTGGAAAAGGCTTACTTATTCAAAGACATCTGGGGATTTAGGATTTAAAGATTTACATCTATTCAACCAAGCATTACTTGCTGATAATCTCTGAAAGTTGTTATAACGTCCTCATAGTTTGGTATTTTGGGTGCTTCAACACAGGTATTTCAAACGCTCTTCCCTTTTCGCACGTCGACAAAGTCACTCAACCCTCATATGGATGGAAATCGTTGATGTTTGGTCGAGGACTCCTACAGAAAGGATTAATCCCAATTATAGGTGATGGTCGAAATGTTATGTTAGCAGATAAGTGGATTCCTACAGTTCCACCCAGAACTCCTGCATTATTACCATATTCACATCATCAACTACATGTTTGTATATTGATCGATGACCAGACAAATCAATGGNGTGGATTCCTACAGTTCCACCCAGAACTCCTGCATTATTACCATATTCACATTATCAACTACATGTTTGTATATCGATGACCAGACAAATCAATGAGATCCACGACAGTTGCAAGATATGGTGGAACAAAAGGATTATCAGGATATAAACAAGATATTTCTTCCCATAAATTCTTTTCCGGATCGTGATGTTTGGCCTTTCACAGCTGATGGGGCTTATACAGTCAAGAGTAGTTATCAGTCTGCTAAAAAGATGATAATTGATGGTTTCCTACTCCTCTTTATACCCAAAGTGATCTCGCACATAATATTTAGACAACTGAAATTCAAACCAAAATACAACATTTCATCTGGCACGCATGGCCTCACAGAGTATTGCAGTTCGGACACTTTTGGTTAAAAGACATTACTTTTAACGCAAGTTTTCCTCGGTGTTGTGCAGTGGATGAGACAAGGGAACATTTATTGTTCTCGTGTCCTTATGCTGTCAGAGTTTGGCTCCTGGCAGGTATCCCTACATCGGTCTTATCTGATATTCAGAAATCATTAGCAGAAAAACTCGAGTTTCTTTTCAACTTTGTAAGGAATAGCGATGTATTGCCCTAATTTCGCTTCACACCGTTTTGGATTATTTGGCATTTGTGGAAGAGTAGAAACAATCTAGTGTTTAATCATAACACTATCTCAAAACACCTGACTCTACAGAAAGCAAGGGATGATACGCAACAATGACTTACCTTAATTTCTCCAGATATACGAACGTCTTCAACACCAGTTTCAGGGACATCTCAACTTTTACAACATCGTACTCTTCCTGCTTCAGGTTGGTTAAAATGCAATTACGATGCAACATATATTACAAATGGTTCTACTGCTAGTTTGGGATGGATTTTAAGGAATATTTATGAAACTGTTCTAACATGAGGTCTGGGGGAATACCAAGGACGGCTATATCATCTATCGNAGATGATAATTGATGGTTTCCTACTCCTCTTTATACCCAAAGTGATCTCGCATATAATATTTAGACAACTAAAATTCAAACCAAAATACAACATTTCATCCGGCACGCATGGCCTCAAAGAGTATTGCAGTTCGGACAGTTTTGGTTAAAAGACACATTACTTTTAACGCAAGTTTTCCTCGGTGTTGTGCAGTGGATGAGACAGGGGAACATTTATTGTTCTCGTGTCCTTATGCTGTCAGAGTTTGGCTCCTGGCAGGTATCCCTACATCGGTCTTATCTGATATTCATAAATTATTAGCAAAAAAACTCGAGTTTCTTTTCAACTTTGCAAGGAATAGCGATGTATTGCCCTAATTTCGCTTCACACCGTTTTGGATTATTTGGCATTTGTGGAAGAGTAGAAGCGATCTAGTGTTTAATCATAACACTATCTCAAAACACTTGACTCTGCAGAGAGCAAGTGATGATACGCAACAATGGCTTACCTTAATTTCCCCAGATATACGAACGTCTTCAACACCAGTTTCAGGGACATCTCAACTTTTACAACATCGGACTTTTCCTGCTTCAGGTTGGTTAAAATGCAATTACGACGCAACTTATATTACAAATGGTTCTACTGCTGGTTTGGGATGGATTTTAAGGAATATTTATGGAACTGTTCTAACATGAGGTCTGGGGGAATACCAAGGACGGTTATATCGTCTATCAAAGCCGAAAATACATCATTGATATGGGCACTAGAAGCTTATTGGTCCTTCGGATATCATAATATTGTGTTGAAGGGGATAATATGGAATTGATAACAGCTCTAAGCTCCAACCGGAATCATTATAAGCTCCATAACTACTTATCAACGGTGCAAGGCTGGTGACAGAAGTTTCATAACATCTGTTTCAACATACGAAACGAGATAACAATAAGTGCGAAAATCTTTTCGGAAAAAAGGCAATACATTTGGATACTGATTGGTCTATCTTTTATTACTATCCTGCCTTTTTATGACACTTTGTAATCTTGGATATTGATCAATAATGAAATTGCATTAGCCGGAAAAAAAAAAAGAAGGAAGGCAGATGGTACCGTTTACTTAGAGAGCAGACATAGTTTTTCACTGGTACAAAATACCTTCCCTCAAAAAATGTCTAACATGTGAAAAAGAAAGATAAGTAGCACTGGAACGGTACGAGAACAAAAAACGGGTACCGAAACAAANAACCGGAATCATTATAAGCTCCATAACTACTTATCAACGGTGCAAGGCTGGTCACAGAAGTTTCATAACATCTGTTTCAACATACAAAACGAGATAACAATAAGTGCGAAAATCTTTTCGGAAAAAAGGCAATACATTTGGATACTGATTGGTCTATCTTTTATTACTATCCTGCCTTTTTATGACACTTTGTAATCTTGGATATTGATCAATAATGAAATTGCATTAGCCGGAAAAAAAAAAAAGAAGGAAGGCAGATGGTACCGTTTACTTAGAGAGCAGACATAGTTTTTCACTGGTACAAAAATACCTTCCCTCAAAAAATGTCTAACATGTGAAAAAAGAAAGATAAGTAGCACTGGAACGGTACGAGAACAAAAAACGGGTACCGAAACAGGGACGGGAAATGGCAAAACTTTTGACTAAATCACTCTTCTTTGCCATGTATATTCGGATTGCGATATAATAATAAAGTAGTCCAGCCTTTTATTTAATAAGAAGAGATAATAATACTCAATGGTCAAGGGAGAGGGCTAAGTGAAGGGCATGCTCTGCTTCCTTCAACAACAGTCTTGTGAGTTGTTTCTGCCCTCTACGGTACACCACACTTGACCACTTGTTTCTGCTCATCATCCTTATCCCGTCCTCCTCCAACTCCCTATTGTCATCACATATTTTCAACCCAAAATCTAAACATGTCAAGTTACGTATATTGTTTAGGTTAGGCATGCCAAAACCTTCTCTCTTATATTCCAACCTCCTAAAATGTCTATGATTATCATCAACATTGTACCTCGGCTGTTCATGCCTCTCCAAGACGCATGCCTCCTCAAGAAGCCAACCATCTTGTTCTTCACTACCGGAATTCTCTTCCAGCTTCATCATCCTGTCAGCAATAAATAAATCTCATCTTCTGGATACCATCATCATGTCACATGTAACGAATTTAATTTTGCTTACTTTGCATTAAGGAGATCCACAAGTAACTGCAAAGCTCCAGAATCCCCGCATGCTTCCCATACCGCCATCCTGACCTCAGTTTCACAAGGTTGCTCGTCTGGTCTTGACTCTACAAGCTTCCACCAGGACAAGAAAAAGTATACTCTTTGTCTCAATAAAAGCAATATCGAGTGATCAAATGGAGACAAACTGTGGATATGTTCAGCAACGGAGTTTCTTCCAGGATTTGGGTTAAAGTTGAAGAGATGAGCGATCATACCTCTTCGAGCATAGCTGAGACCTTGTAAATCTCATCTTCTTGCATGGCGATGGTCCTCAAGCCAGTCATAAAATCTTCTGGGAAAACTAGTTTGTTCATATATGAGGGCATCTTACGCTTCCCAGACCAACTGAAATTACAGGATCTGACTGTTTCCTTCTCATCGCTTGGTCTGTCTCTGGATTTGTTTTGTGGGAAAAAACCATGATCCAGGAGCGATCTTGGGAGGAGACACCGGAGTTGAGCTTTCTGCAATGAGGCTTTTCAAAGTTCAACAGTTGCATATCAAAATCAAAACTTTTGAGTAAANGGAGCGATCTTGGGAGGAGACACCGGAGTTGAGCTTTCTGCAATGAGGCTTTTCAAAGTTCAACAGTTGCATATCAAAATCAAAATCAAGATTTTTGAGTAATATAGTGCGAAGACAGTTATACTGCTAACCTGAGCTTCAAGAAGCTGCCCCTTGGAATCAGAGAAAGGGATGCTCGAAATCGCCTCAACAGGATAATGTACCTGAATATATATATCCAATGTTATTCCTTTCAACATTGACAGCATCTTCCTAATCTTCAAACATCCTCAAGAATCACCCATAATATTACCATGAGATAATCATCGGGATTGTTCTCTATCACAAAGCCGTACAGATAAAGAAGCTCCTGCGTACAGCACNGAGAAAGGGATGCTCGAAATCGCCTCAACAGGATAATGTACCTGAATATATATATCCAATGTTATTCCTTTCAACATTGACAGCATCTTCCTAATCTTCAAACATCCTCAAGAATCACCCATCATATTACCATGAGATAATCATCGGGATTGTTCTCTATCACAAAGCCGTACAGGTAAAGAAGCTCCTGCGTACAGCACGAAGGCACATCACTCAGACAAAACGAAACGCAAAGACGTATTTATCTCACTACAAGATATTCAAGCAAACAAAAAGACATAATTGACTGGAAAACAAACATGATCTATCCATTCAGTTTTATTTTCAAGCTGCCATGAACTGCAAAATGTTTTACCTCATTTCCTTTGTTACCGTAACTGATCGAAATCTCTTTGTTTGGATTAGGACTTTGTGCAACTGGTCAGTTTACAGAATTGTGACACTTAGGAAAAAGGAATGTTTGATATTATTTGATAAGATTTTTGTTGAAGGTGAGAGGTAACACAAAGTATATTGGCTAACCGGAGAGAAGGTACATGGAGAAAGGAACACTAGATACTGCTCCGGTCCCATCAACTTCCCAAGTCGCCACAGGCTTCAAATCTATACTGCCACAACCATGGTACATCATATCACAATCAGACTAGGAATATATTCATCAACACAATGGGACAGAGAAACCAAGATCGAGTCTCTTTTCGAGTTAAAAAAGAAATTGGCATACCGTGGTTGCAAAAGTCAATGCCGGGAACAAGCCCCTCAACCCACACAGTATCTCCGGGTCCTACAGCTGCGGCGCCAGGGAGTTGAGCCTGAATCTCTACCAATCAGAAAATGAAGAAACTCATGAAGTTTTTTAGTTAGAGGCCAGTCGAATAAAAAAA
>OVBB01002019.1:0-12456 GCA_900406415.1 Isatis lusitanica | reverse complement strand
CCTACTGATTTTTGGTTTTGGTTTTCTTTGTTTCAGCTTAAAAAAAAAAAAGCACCTACTCCGCCCGGGTGCTCCACGAAAAAAAAGGGTGTACGTTTTCAGGTAAGTTTTCTTGTCCCTACACCATTTTTCAATCCATTATTTATTTTTCGTTTATCATCCTTTCTCTTGATTTATTCTCACACCGGGACGGTGTGAAGTAAGTCTGGGGGAGGGTGTTGGTACTAATTCCGTTTTCTTTGTTTTGCTTGAGTCGTTTTTGTGAGTCAGTCTGTTTTATTGAGTCAAAATTTGGTTGAGATTTATGAACAATCTTTTAGAATGTTGAGCTGGCTGTTTTTACTTAGTGACCATATATGTAGGATCCATTCAGTTAAGACTAATGAAAAATCCAAAGTCTGACAAGTCAACTAGAGAAACCCATATTTCCAGCAGATTTTACAGACCTGAGATATTACGGAGATCTTTCAACTGTAGCTGGTGATCAAAGAGCTTGATTCTCTCATTCACACCTGACATCGACAACTATTGTGAAAAGCTTATGATACTCCTTTCCCTTATTCTAAAAATCATGAGAAACAAATGAAAAGATGAGATGATTTTCTTTTGAGTAAAGGGTTAGGAAAATTTCCCATGACCCCACTATTTTACTTTGAAAGGAATGATCTCACAAAGGTGGAAGCCAGGGAGAGGAAATTTCCAGGACCCCATTATTCGTCACACCTTTGCAATAAAAAAAAAAGAAGATCGTAAAAATCCAAAGAGATGATCAAAAGATAAATGCAGAGTATGAGAAAAGAATAAGTGTGGGGGAGAGAAAGAGAACCAAATAGGTGGACTACATGGTTGTATTTGTCAAGGTATAGTATGGGAAAGAGTCTATAAGGTTCTTGGCATTGGAAGCATTATTAGTCTCTATGCAATGAAGGATAGTGGATGAAGTTGAGATTTTGTGAAGTTAATCTGGAAAAACTGCAATGTGGCTAAGGTGAAGTACATGGTGGTCGATTTTTGGATTGGTTCATAAAGAATGTGGATTACAAGATTAAGCAGTTGGTGCGATTATTCTGATTGAGAAGGTGAAATCCCTGTTTTCAAACATTTCTTCTCGGTTTAGGGTTTAGTTTGTTTGAGGACAAACAAAGGTCTAAGTCTGGGGGAATTGATATGAGGCATTTTCACCTCATTCTAACCTTGTTTTCTATNATTTCTTCTCGGTTTAGGGTTTAGTTTGTTTGAGGACAAACAAAGGTCTAAGTCTGGGGGAATTGATATGAGGCATTTTCACCTCATTCTAACCTTTGTTTTCTAGTTCTTATCGAGTGTTTTTAGTCTTTATCGAGTCGTTTCAGGTCATTAGGAGGCTTTGGACGAAGTTTGGAGTGATTGAAGCCTTTGAAGCAGAAAAGAATCATATTGGAAGAAAAGGAGCCAAATCGTATGAAGATTTACCAACTTCAAGTCGCGAGCACCTGCTCGGCTACCCGCGAGCACCCACTCGCGATTCCTGAGAAAAATAATGAAAATCGATTTGACCTAATCCTAATCACGAAAAAGGAGGAGCAGCCGCCTAGAAGACACGATTATATACTCCCTTTAGTTTTAGGTTTTTAACGATCCTTTATGATCTTTTATCATCTTCTACATCTTTCTACCTTTTAGCTTTAGTTTTCAAGACCTCTAAGGAGCTTTCTACTTGTATTTTGGAAGAGGAATCTCTGCAACATCTGGAGAAGAATTCTAAACCTTCTTAATTTCTGATTTATTATTAATGCATTCTTTTAATTCAATTGCTATGTTTTCTTCTTCCATGTATGAGTATATCTCTTAGTTAGGTTAATGTTTTCAAAGTAATTCATGAGCTAAGGGATTAAACACAAATAGGTTTATAAATCGATGTCTTCACCCTTGTTGTTCTTAATGCTTGGATCGGATTGGTCACTCGATTGTATGATCTTAGGTTAACTTAAACTGCGAGAGTTGCTAGGTTTCTAGAAGAAAGCAATTTATTCTATGTATGCGAAAATATATGTGTAGGAGAATTGTGAACATATCAAATCTGATCTTAATGCTTGTTTGCGATTTCTAGAACCAACGAGAGTTAGGATTTCTAGGTTGTTAGAGAAAGGTATTAGTACCACGAGAGTGGATTGATATTATCTTCATGTTTGAGTTCTAGACTTTTGTTTAGTCAGAGCGTGAATAGTTGTTTGATCATTTGCGCTGAATTGCCTGCGAATTACCTTGACCTAATGCTTGCTTTTTATTGATTTTATTCATTGTTTATTCTCGGTTACTTGTTACAAAAGACATTTCAATTTGTCTTAGCTCTAAATTTAACTTATAAAATCATAGTGTGATACTTGGTCTTCGTGGGATCGACCCCTAAATACTACTTCGTTTGCTATATACTTGCAATAGGAAAATAGGGTTTAAAACCTGTGTATCAATTTTATTGAAACATATATATATATAACTTGTATTCGTATATACTATTTTGTGGATTTTCAATATTATTAATATCTTCGGAAATGATTCTGAAAATAACAGGAATATATTATATATTTGATTTACGTTTTTTCCAGTTTTGATTTATTATTATTATTATTCTGTGTAAAATTAGCAATACAATTTAATTTATTAATATCAACTGCTATATTACATGTAAAAGTATTATTAACTTTGATATTATGTGAAGAGTATGAGAGAAAGATATTAGCTATGAATTTTACATCAATATTGAAGATATATTAAATTTAACACACGCAAAAATTCAAAGAGGAAAATGATATCCAATTTAAATTTCAAATTACTTAAAGAATTTCAAATTTTAGTCGGGAGTACGTGACTTTGGTGGATCTACCGACGTGATGTACGTCCGCCTCTGGATAGAGTTGTTATGTAATAAAAAGTGACATTATATTTTCTTATACGAATGTGAAGTATCATAAATTATGAGTTTAGATTATTGATCTGTTCTGGTTAGAATTTAATCGTTGTTGGTTAAAGTGCAAAAAATATATTTAAATTTGATAAAAGATGGCTGAGGAAAAATGACTAAAAAAAGACTATGATAGATTTTGGATTCTTTTTTATGTCATGGACACTCGATATATTCATTCCAAAATTGGTAATGTTAGGAAAGCGATTTTTCGATGGAATAGGCAAAACCTAAAAACTCTGCCAGAAAAAATGAAGCCATCAAAGCCTAACTTATGAAAACTCAAAGGGAAAATAATTCTTCTAGCTAGTGAAGAGATTATAAATCTAAAATGATTTTTCTTCGCAGCATTTTAGAAAGAAAAACTTTAGTGGAACTTACAAGACATACACAAAAGACATTACCACCATCTCTTCTTCTCAAGTGTCACAAAAAGAAAGTCCCTCAAATTATGATGTAAGTATATTCTAATTTTTATTCAATGATGATTCAACTATTTTTTCTTCTAGTTGAATTGTATAGCTTAATGTTTGGTTTCTGATCCTTTTAATGTGATTTCTATTTTTTTGCAGGCCTATTACCCTAACGTTTTAAACAAAAATTGGTGCTAATGAAGAATCACCATTAGACACATATATTGGAAAAGCCAGTATTAGAGCATGTCCAGCAGTAAACTCTGGCTCGATCTCCAAAAAAGAATAACAATAAAAAATATGGGTCCAGCGTGAACAGTAACGAGCCTGAAGTAAATTGGTCCTTATTTACAAACTTTTACAAACCCGAGTTCATGACTTGGCGCAATAATATTCGCTCTTTTTGTTAAGTGGCGAAAATGTGTGTCCCACTTCAAAAAAAATAGATAGTTATGAACCCTTCTTTTTAAAAATCTCTGATGTACATGGTTATAGATATGGTCGTATTACGAACTTCGAATGTGAAAGCATATTGAAAAGACAATGCAAAATGTTTTAAAGAGAACTTCAATGGTTTGTGATGTTTTCAGCATTCATATCATCACTATGGTGTTAGAGTCATGCCTCATTATAGATAGCGCTAGATGTAACGCGTGCGGGCTGGTGGAGCCTAGCGAGTTACTGGAAAATCAGAAATAAATCAGGGAATACTCGGAGAACTTTTATAGAGATTTTTAATTAATATAAATAAATTAATAATTAAAACATATAAAATGTAGCTATATTTAACTTAGTTCGTTGATTATTATAACATGTTTCATGGTCCAGTGGCCTAGGTCGTTTCCTCCTTCCCTTCATTTGGTGAAAGAATTTGTTACAATTTCTAACATATTCTTTTCTAAACAGGTGATGAGTTGGAGTTTATCGATAGAGAAGAGAAAACCATTTCTGTTGACTCACAATGGTGATGAGTTCAAGTTCAAGTTGGAGTTTGTTATCAATCATTTTTGAAAAAGTTATATGGAATTGGGTTGTACATGGAATGTCCATCTGGACATGGTTTTTATTGGGCATGTGCGTTTTTTGTATCATTTTCTATTATGGACTGACCAAATACAATCCATAAAAAAAGTTTTTTGTAAACAAAGTTTAAATAGATGTGAACGGACAATTTGACAGCTCTATGTGGAAGTAAATGGCTAAAAAAGAGTAAACAAAGTACAAAATACATATATGCTACCCATCAAACAATGCAGTGACCGTAACTTTTTTAACAATTGAAAGAAGAAAAAAATCCAAAAGACAGTTTGGTTGAAAATGATAAAAATATACAAGATTGGTTTCAATATACTTCAGTTCAACAAGAAGATTTTGAAGAAATTGTCAAGTATATATGTTATCGCCTAAGTCACCACAGATATTCATACATTCCTTATAAGAACATCGTCTGATGTGAACGTTAATTTCTCCCAACTAAACTAATCCGATCTGTTTACTCTGAATCTTACAGGAATCGAAACCGAACGACACAGCCAGTTTAACGAGTTCACCACCGACTAAGGTGGCTACATCTCGTGGAGACCTCACTCTCCAAACATCCACTAAGAAATAACGAGTTACAAATTGTTGTGTGGCGATCCCTCGGATTACAAAGAAGATACACTTCCGCGAGATCACTGATGATAAAGCTCTAGCCTATAGAAGAAGAACAGATAACAAAGCGCTCTAAGGTAAGCTATCGAAGAACTCTATCTCTCTTGGCTCTCTTGCTTGTGAATCGATCTTGATCTCTCTCGTATATCTCTCTAATCTCTTTTCTGTGTTCAGGACCAAGGTTGAAGACGAAACTGACTCGAGATTTAAAGTCTCGACCATTGGGCTAGTGTTTCTTATTGGGCCCGAGACTTAAGTAAATGATCCGGCCCAAAAAGCCCAATCACCACCGAAGTTAAACCCAACAAAACTCCACCTTTTGACTTCGGACCAAAGCCTCGAACCTTCCGCGACCTGTCTCTTCCCCTTTTGTCTCTCTCTTTCTTCTCGTAGATGTCGAATATGATCCACTTCTCCAGCTTCGATGAGCTTACGACGGACATCCTCTCTACTCTGCCGCTTCCGAAATTCCCAAGGTAAGTCTCTGTAACTCTGTTTTCTATACATGCAACAACGATTATAACAAAACCAAAAGTAGATCGAGAAGAGACTAACCCAAATCGTCTTCTTTTGTTTCTCCGGTTCTTAATCTTGGACGAGCTCCACCTGAAACTCACACCCCTTCTGCATAACATGTAATCTTTCACAGAGAACCTTTCACTTAGGGATTTTTGTAAATCAATCGATTTCTCATTTGTATTTGAGAAACGCTGATCTGACTAAGCTTTGTTCTGTGTATTCTACTGTCAAAACTTCTTAGACCTTGCTTCTGATGAGACATGCGAGCACAGAACTCATCAAAACTTATCATTTTCGAGCGCCTTTACCTGGACATGAGCTCTGAACAACAGCTGCGTTCTCCACTATCATGCAGGTAACTCTAAATCTCTCCCAAAGACATGTTATATCAACTTTAAACATAGTACGACACATAAAAACATAGTCCTAACAACCTTATCTTGTTTTATGTGAGATGATACAACATGGAGTTACCTGGAGCCGAGAACCGGCTCAGAGGACCTTTATGGCACAGTTGGAACTTTGAACCAAGTATCGACTTTGTCAAAAAATCTGCTGGATTCTTATACGTATGTATCTTAGATAATACCACATCACCTTGAGCTACCACATCACGAATGAAATGATATTTAGTGTCCATGTGCTTTGTTCTTTCGTGATGAACTGCATTCTTAGCTAGGGCAATAGCGCTTTGCGAGTACAATGAATTGTAACCTTGTCTTGTTTAAAACCCAATTCTGTACAAAACCTCTTAAGCCACAAAGCCTCTTTCGTAGCCAAAGTTAGAGCCATGTAGTCTGCTTCGGTGGTCGAAAGAGCAACAACATCTTGGAGACACGATTTCCAAGAAACCGTGTTTCCACCAACCGTGAACACAATTCCAGAAACTGACCTTCTTTTATCCAAATCCGTAGCATAGTCTGAATCTGAGAACCCTTCCACTTTGAACTCTGAGCTCTTCTGAAATGTTAAACACTTGTCATAGGAATCCGTGAGATACCTTAGAACCCATTTAACAGCTTCCCAATGTTCACGACTAGGATTAGTCATGAACCTGCTTATCAAACCAACTGCATAGCCCAAATCAGGTCTCAATCCAACCATTGCATACATTAGACTTCCAACAGCACTAGCGTAGGGAACGTTCTTCACGTGTTCAGCTTCTTCATCCCTCTCCTTTTTTGTTAAACTTTTCAGTTTAAAATGAGATGCTGTAGGAGAGAAAATAGAGATCATAGATCTGGTGCGTCTTAGCATGGAACGGACTTTCCCCAATCGACAAGAATAATTTAATACAATCGAAGCACTCATTGCTGACGTTGACCGCTTTCTAGGCCCAATGCATATGGGCTGTACGAGATGCTGATGAGAACTGGCTTAACCTGTTGACAGCAAAAGTGAGATCTGGACGAGTAATAGTCAGATACATCAACCTGCCAATAAGCCTACGATACAACTCTGCATCAACCAGATCACCACCAGAATCCTTAGACAGAGATTAGGTTCCATAGGGATAGAAGAGGTCTCAGCGAGCCAACAAACGTGTCTGGATCCAGAGCATATTTGCGTTGACCCCGGAACAGATAGAGGAGGATTTATTCAATCACATAGTTTGGGCTCCTAGAATATGGCGCCCTCGGGGCTTTCTATTTGATTGTATCGAAAGGCCTAATGAATTGGGATTTCCCTATTTGGCAGGATCATTTCGGGGCATCAGCACTGACTTGGCTTCGAACATACCAAACGTTATCAGAACCTTTTCTAAATACTTTTCCTGAGATAGTACTAGAGTTCCTTTTTCACGATCACGTATTATGTCCATACCCAAAATTCTTGATGCTTTCTCAAGATCCTTCATTTCGAATTCTCTGCTTAGGCTGTCCTTGAGTCCCTTTATCACTGTCTTGTTTCCAGAGGCTATCAACATGTCGTCTACATATAGGAGTATGTAGATTTCCTTTTCTGACTGAACATCTCGCATGTAGACACACGCATCAAACTCACTTTTCATAAACGACTGACATTTCATGAACTGATCAAATCTCATGTTCCACTGCCTAGGTGATTGCTTTAGACCATAAAGCGATTTCTTTAAGAGGCATACCTTGTTCTCATCACCTTTCTTAATGAAACCCTCAGGTTGTTCCATTAAGATTCTTTCCTCCAGTTTTTCGTGAATGAATGCTGTTTTAACGTCCATTTGTTCTAGCTCGTAGTCTCTACTAACAACCATTGATAACATGATTCTAATAGAGACATGTTTTACCACGGGTGAGAAAACTTCATTGTAGTCCACACCCTCTTTCTGCGAGAACCCTTTAGCTACTAATCTAGCCTTGTAAAGCTGTTTTTCAATTCCGGGGATGCCTAGCTTTAGTTTAAAGATCCATTTGCACCCAACTAGTTTCTGATTTTCCGGCTTGTCAATCAGAATCCAAGTCTCATTCTTTTTCAATGAAGAGAATTCTTCATTTGCCGCGTTATTCTAGTACTTCTTTTTCTTGCTCCTCATAGCCTCACCATAGGACTTAGGTTCATCTATTTTAATGTCGTCAGCTACTGTGAGAGCATGGGCTACGAAATTTGCATCCTCATACCTTGATGGAGGCCTGACATTCTGTCTTCTTGTCCTGTCTCTCGCTAGTATGTAGTCATCTAGACTATGAGCTGTAGAATCAGATTCAGTGACCTCTTCATCTGATGACTCATTCTCCTCTTGTTCAGTGTCTGACCCACTTTCTAAACTCGAGTTTACTCCACCTTGACTTGAAGACTCTCCATGCTCAAATTCACTAGACGTAGGGCCTTCTATTAGATCACTTTTGAAAGTTATCTTTCTAGCCTTCTTGTCAAGTCTTGTTGTTACCTCTCGCGGAGTTTCTTCAGGTACTCCTTCCTTTTGTGTGTCTTGCCATCTTTTACTTGTAGTACACTTGCCATCTTCCGGTAACCACACGCGGTACCCTTTGACTCCAAAAGGGTATCCCATAAACACACCTTCCACTGCTCTAGGACTAGTCTTCTCTTGGACTTTGTGTACATACGCGGAGCAACCAAACTTTCTTAGATGAGAAATGTCCGGCTTGTGTCCTGACCACACTTCTTCTGGTAGTCTGAATTCGATGGTAGAGTTAGGAGTTCTATTAATCAGGTAGATAGTTGTAGACGTAGCTTCTGCCCAAAACTCAGATCCTAAACCCGTTTCTGCAAGCATACTCCTAACTTTATCAATGATCGTTCTGTTCATCCTCTCTGAGACCCCATTCTGTTGGGGCGTGTAATTACAAGTCCTGTGACGTTTGATACCTGAGGTTTTGCAGAAGTTCTCAAACTGACTGTTACAGTACTCAAGTCCGTTATCTGTCCTTAGATATTTGACCCTGAAATCCTTTTAGTTCTCCACTTCCTGTTTCCAGTCCTTAAACTTCTGAAACACCTCGTCCTTTGTCTTTAGGAAATAAACCCACACCTTCTTAGAGTAGTCATCGATGAAACTGATGAAATACTTGCATCCTCTTAGGCTCTCGGGGCTTGAGGGAGACCCCCATAAATCAGAATGAACATAGCCTAGGGGTTCCTTTGTAGTGTTCTTAGCGGTAGGGAAGGTTTGCTTGTGGGATTTTCCTAAGACATAGCTTTCACAGAAGTTCTTGTCTCCAATTTCCGAGTCAGTTAAGTAGCCATTCTTTACCAGAAACTTCATGTTGGAATAACTCATGTGTCCCAGTCTTGAATGCCACAAACCTGCAGCCTTTTCCTTTTGGGAGACAACATTTGCCTCAGCTTTAATGACCTTTCCTTGCAAATAGTATAGGCCATTGTCATACTTTCCTGAGATGACTTTGCGTCCTCCTTTGTAGAACGTGACCGTGAAGTCCTCTCCTTCATATTTGCAACCTGCCTTTTTAAGCATACCATAGGAAATTAGATTTCTACTTATAGATGGAATGTACCTCACCTCTGTGAGGACGACTTCAGTTCCATCTTGGTTTTGGATCCTGATCTTCCTGATTCTTTTCACTTCAGTGAGAGCATCGTTCGCCATATGCACCTTTCCCCCTTCATTTAGTTCTCTGAAATCAAACAGAAACTCCTTAGAGGGTGTAATATGAAAAGTACATCCAGAGTCTAGAATCCAATCTCCGTTTGGTTTTTGATCGCTTGCAGTCAACACCATGGGCTCTGCTGCGAGATTTGCTGAGGCCATCTGTTTGTTGTTGTTCCTTTGGGGACATTCTCGTTTCCAGTGTCCATCTTTCCCACATATGAAGCACTCGCTTTTGCCTTTCTTGTTGTACTTTGCCTTTGAATTTGATCTACCATCTCGTGATTTAGACCTTCCTTTGCGGTTCTTTCCTTTCTCAGACCTATCCTTAGACCTTCCTCTCTCCTCCACATACAACCCTTCTTCTTGTTTACGAGTCTTGTTTAGAAGTCCTTTTTGCCTTAGCTCAGCTTCTTTAGCGTAAGCAGATGAAGTTACATCTCTTACTGCCAAAGACTCCTTTCCTGCTCCATACTTGAGGGTATGGACTAAAGGTTTGTAGAGAGGTGGAAGACCTGTGAGTATCTGAATAGCCTGGTCTTCGTCACTTATTGTGATCTCTATACTTGCAAGATCTTGAACTAACTTGAGAAAACAGTCCATGTTTTCCTCAATGCTCTTCGTCTCCTCCATTTTATAGCTTGCAAACTGTTGTTTGAGAAATATTCTGTTTGGGAGAGTCTTCGTTTGATAATCTTGCTCAAGGGCTTTCCACATGCTGTATGTTGTTATCTCATGGTAGATCTTGCGAATGATCAGATCTGTGAGACAAGTTCCAAGTAGGTTCTTTACTCTTGTATCTCTTGCTACTTTCACCGGATCAAGTTCCAGTGCTGCACCTTCCTCTAACTTGCTTGAATCTTTGTACAGAGTAGCTCCTTCTTCGAGAACATCAGCAAGCCCTTGAATCTCCAGTTGACCTAGGAGCTTGTACTTCCACATTCCAAAGTCGCCTTTCCCATTGAACTTGTCCATCTTAAATCTTCCATGAGTCGGCTCAAGCTTTACCGTCGTCATGATCCTTAAAGACAAAGATGCGATCCTTTAACGCGTACCTTGAGAACAGCTGGGTTCTCCTTCTTGATCCCTTTCCTTCAATTGAGAAACTCTAGAACCTGGATCTCTGATACCACTTGTGAACGTTAATTGCTCCCAATTGAACTAATCTGATCCGTTTACTCTGAATCTTGCAGGAATCAAAACCGAACGACACAGCCAATTTAACGAGTTCACCATCGGCTAAGGTGGCTGCATCTCATGGAGACCTCACTCTCCAAACATCCACTAAGAAAGAACGAGTTACACATTGTTGTGTGGCGATCCCTCGGATTACAAAGAAGATACACTTCCGCAAGATCACCGATGATAAAGCTCTAGCCTATAGAAGAAGAACAGATAGCAAAACGCTCTAAGGTAAGCTATCGAAGAACTCTATCTCTCTTGGCTCTCTTGCTTGTGAATCGGTCTTGATCTCTCTCATATATCTCTCTAATCTCTTTTATGTGTTCAGGACCAAGGTTGAAGACGAAACTGATTCGGGATTTAAAATCTCGACCATTGGGCTAGTGTTTCTTATTGGGCCTGAGACTTAAATAAATGATCCGGCCCAATAAGCCCAATCACCACCGAAGTTAAACCCAACATCTGATTTAGAAATTAAAAAATGCTCTTTTCAAAGATGAATTCCAATAAAGTTGTTTAGCTAAAATCAAAATGTTTAATGGATGCAATTCATAAAGCTGTTTGTAGGTGGAGGTATAGTCATCGAGTTGGAGTACAGAAGAGGAGTCTTTGTCTCCTTTGGACATGATCGGGTTCTCCTATACAATGAGATTTTCCTCTATAAAATTTGAATCATATTGATTAAACTGATTGAAGAAAACGAAAAATGGCCAAACCTGGCTTTGGAATGAAATGAAGAGTGGCCAAATTGGACCATTTTTCTTCTTCGATCAGCTTGACAGATCACTTTGCAAAAAAAGTCTAAACACAAACTCTTTTCTCCTATATAGACCTACTTACTTTTTGAAAAATTGGATACCTTCTGAAACCAATATATTTATATCGTCGTAAGAAATAGAGTTTTTGCTGTTAAAAAACATACATGATTAAATAACACTCTTGCAAAACCTATAGATTTTACTGATCTCTTTATTCGAACGCATTACTTAGCTTTAAAAAAAAAAAATCATTTTGGTCTATTTTATGTAAAACAACTCGGTACATTGAGTAAAGATTAATTAAACAAAGATTACTCGATAATGACATCCATATATANCAGTGAGGTGAATTTTAAGATTAACCCCTAGGGGCGAACCCAAGTATCGTTCGATTTTACTGATCTCTTTATTCGAACGCATTACTTAGCTTTTTCAAAAAAAAAAATCATTTTGGTCTGCTTTATGTAAAACAACTCCGTACATTGAGTAAAGATTAATTAAACAAAGATTACTCGATAATGACATCAATATATGGAAAATCATGTGGGGGCGTACGGTCGCTCTAAATAAAAGTAATGTTCTCTTATTAAAAAGGAACTAAATTTGGTTATATAAAGAGACATGACATGTCACATGTTTATAATTTATAGTTTGAAGAACCTAACTGTAAGTAGCGTGAACGTGATTTTGATTGGAACAAGATACATGTGAGCCAGAAACAGCTATGTAATGTCACTCTCTTGTCTGCTTTTCTCACGTAATGGATTATCAAACCGTTCTGCGTCAAAATTTCCTCAACCGGTTTGGCTGATGCTTAACTGGTTTACGAAATTTAAACAACAAACATATAAATATGAAAATAATAACAAGAAAAATGTATCAAGAAACTACGATGGACATTAGCGTGTGTGTTTTACTTTGTAACTAGATGTTTGTTCCATATCA
>OVBB01002017.1:2280-12465 GCA_900406415.1 Isatis lusitanica | reverse complement strand
TCTATGTCTAGATCATAGAATTCCAAATCTCTTTGCAAATTCAAAGGCTCATACATGCATTAAATATNCGATATGTTCACAAAATACCTAAACCAAATCTCTTTGCGAATAGTTATTTTGCTCATCTAAGGTTCTTTCTAGCTAATTAACCAACTTTCGTTGTGAGAATCAACCTATAATCAATAATCTAACTCGTCAGTTCAGATCAAGCATTAATCACAACCTAGATGAAGAACTAGTGTTATAGAATCCTTAACTAACCAATCAACTTAACAATCCATGAAATCCCTAATGAGAAACCCTAAACCTAACTAGCAAACTACTCAGACATGGAAATTGAAACAATAAACATGTTTGAATAAGATTGCATAAAGAAATAAGAATAGAGATTAGAGGAATTCTGAATCTTCTCTGAAGGAGTCTGAATTCTTCTCTCCAAGACTCTAGCTTAGAATAATCGATTTGGTCTAAACAATGACCTTAAAAACCCACAAAAATATGGAAAACACGTTTGGCACTTAATTGTAAATATTAGGAGCTTCAGAGATCTGTTTGCAACTCTGCAAAGCTTGGAAAACTCGTATTGAAGTTGCCATCAGGAATTGGTGTCGACCGACACCAGGGGTGGTGTCGATCGACACCATCTCTAAAATTTGCTCCGAGTTGCATTCTTCAGCACAGCTTCTTACTTAACTCCACAATGATCCATAATCTCCAAATAAGCTCCAAACGTACTTAAACCTGCAAATGACTCTAAAATACTCCAAAAACACTAAAAAGACTTTATATATACAACCTATATCATGGCTAAAAACACTAAAAACCATGATATATCATCTGGTGGCATAACAACCTTACTTTCCTGCTCCAGTAGCTAAGACTAATGTGGTGGCTAATGTGATGAGTGGTCCTCTTGGATATTATCCCTCTTCCCAGCCTCAGAGTGTCTTAACTTTGGATCTGAACAAGATGAATTCCGATCAAGTCACTCATCTCATTCAACAACTTCAACACCATGTCCGACCTTCAGAGCCTTTGGCCCCTCAACTGTGCGCTTCTATCACTGAAAATGGTCACATGGCTGCTCAATCTTCATCTGGTAACATTCTGTTTCCTTCCTCTAGCCTTCGCTTTGAACACGATTGCCTTACTTTCCAACACCAATGTCTTTCCACACTTTATAACTCTCTTCCTAGTGGTTCTTGGATTATTGACAATGGAGCAACTACACATGTTTGCTCTGACTTGGCAAGGTTTAGTCAGGTCTCTGTTGTGAACGGTGTAACAGTTTCTCTCTCGAATGGTGTTCGTGAATCAATAAATCACATAGGGACAGTTCATGTCACTTCGTCCATTGTTCTGCATAATGTGTTGCATGTTCCATCTTTTCGTTTCAATTTGATTAGTGTTAGTACTTTACTGCATGATAGTCAATGTTCTGCTCACTTCTATCCTGATCATTGTTTTATTCAGGAGTCTTCTCAGGCATTGATGATTGGTAGAGGCACTCTTAATCGCAACCTTTACATTCTTGACATCGACTTCATTCCTTCTGCATCTGCTTTGCTTTTTGCTGGATCCTTGCTTGTAGATGGGTCTCTTTGGCATCAACGCCTCGAACATCCATCTCCAGCCAAGTTACAACACCTTTCTGGTATCATTCCTATGTCTAAATCAAATTCTTCTTCGCATGATCCTTGTTCTGTAGTCCTTTGGCTAAACAGAAAAGATTACCGTTTGTTTCTAATAATCATTTGTCTTCTTCACCCTTTGATCTTGTTCACATTGATGTCTAGGGTCCTTTCTCAGTTCAGTCTGTAGATGGTTATAGGTACATTCTCACTTTGGTTGATGATTGTACTCGTGTAACTTGGATATACTTCTTGAGGAATAAAAGTGATGTTATTCAAGTCTTTCCTGCGTTTCTTAAGCATGTTCAAACTCAATATTCTGCAGTTGTTAAAAGCATCCGTACTGATAATGCTCATGAATTAGCTTTCACTCGCTTAGTTAATGAACATGGCATGACTCATCAATTCTCATGTGCCTATACGCCTCAGCAAAACTCGGTAGTTGAACAAAAGCATCAACATATTTTGAATGTTGCGCGTGCGTTATTGTTCCAATCGAATGTTCGTCTTGCATATTGGACTGAATGTGTTTCTACTGCTGTTTTCCTCATTAATCGAACCCCATCTTTGCTTCTTCAAAAGAAAACTCCTTATGCATTGCTCACTCATAAAGCCCCTGAATACGATTTTTTTACGTTCCTTTGGCTGCCTTTGCTATGTTTCTACTTTACTCAAAGATCGCCATAAGTTCACTCCTTGTGCTGACTCTTGTGTTTTTCTCGGTTACTCTTCAGGTTACAAAGGCTATAAAGTTTTACATCTTGACACAAATGTGATTTCTGTGAGCCGCAATGTCATCTTTCATGAAACTGTTTTCCCATTTAAAACTGATGCAAACTCTGATCCATCTCATGATTTGTTTTCTCAAACAATTTTGCCAATGTCTATGTAACATCCCGATTCCTGGTATATATGGAAATGTATATGGGAAAGGTTAAANCAGAGTTAAGCGTGCTTGGGCTGGAGTAGTGGAAGGATGGGTGACCTATCGAGAAGTGATTCGCGGTACCGTGTGAGTTAGGAAAAAACACGGGGAACGGTCATGTGGTGATTGCAGGGACAGTATATCATGACTTTAGGGCCTCCGGAATAACGCACCGACCGTCGGACAGGGGTGGGCCCAATGGGCCTGATGAGAGGACATGTGGGCCTAGTGAGAGGCCCAATGGGCCTAATGAGAGGACATGTGGGCTCACTGGTAGGGGCGGTTGGGGCGTTATAAGTGGTATCAGAGCTGGTTAGCCGTCACAGTTCTGACCTGGGAGGCGTTCTGGGACTGGTTGTGGTATGCAACAAGGACGTTGCACTCTGAGTGGGGGTGAATTGTAACATCCCGATTCCTGGTATATATGGAAATGTATATGGGAAAGGTTAAAAGAATTGATTTGGCTACCTATGTCACCAAAGTGCACTTACCTTTTCGGTTAACCATCCCGAAAGAACTCCAGAGTTAAGCGTGCTTGGGCTGGAGTAGTGGAAGGATGGGTGACCTATCGGGAAGTGATTCGCGGTACCGTGTGAGTTAGGAAAAAATACGGGGAAAGGGCATGTGGTGATTGCAAGGACAGTATGTCATGACTTTAGGGCCTCCGGAATAACGCACTGACCGTCGGACAGGGGTGGGCCCAATGGGCCTAATGAGAGGACATGTGGGCCTAGTGAGAGGCCCAATGGGCCCAGAAGAGGACATGTGGGCTCACCGGTAGGGGCGGTTGGGGCGTTATAGTCTATTCCTTTGGTATTAGATTCTTTTCCTGTTATTTTTGTTCCTGCTGCCTCTGTTGCATCCACATCTTCTGTCCCTCATCATAATCATTCGACGGACACTACTCGTGTTGAGACTATTGCACGGAGCACAAGACAGACTCGACTACTTAATGCTAGGCCTCAGCGAACTGTGAAGACTCCAGGTTACTTATCTGACTATCACTGTTCTCTTCTTTCGTCATCTTCTCCATCCCATTCTTCTTCCTCTCTGCTATATCCCCTTACGTCTGTTCACACTTACTCCAATCTTAAGCCTCTTTATCAGTCCTATCTTCTCTCCTACTCCCTGGAAACGGAACCAACCACCTTTAAGCAGGCTATGTTATCCCCTCATTTTCGAAAAGCCACGAACGAGGAGCTTCAGGCTATGGAGGATAATAGGATTTGGACTGTTGAAACGTTGCCAGAAGGGAATAATGTTGTCGGCTGTAAGTGGGTTTATACGATTAAGTATAAAGCTGATGGAACTGTTGAGCGCTACAAGGCGAGTCTTGTGGCTAAGGGATTTACTCAACAAGAAGGTGTTGACTTCACTGACACTTTTTCTCATGTTGCCAAGCTTGCTAGTGTCAAACTCTTGCTTGGACTTGCAGCTATTGAAGGATGGAGCTTATGACAGATGGATGTCTCCAATGCGTTCTTGCATAGTGATCTTGATGAGGAGATCTTCATGAGCCTTCCTCAAGGTTATACTCCTGCCTCTGGAGAGCTACTACCTAATCATGTCTGTCGCCTCCACAAGTCCCTCTACGGTCTCAAACAAGCCTCCCAACAATGGTACCATTGTCTCTCGGATGTCCTTCTTACGACTGGTTTTACACAGTCTCCAGCAGACAATACGTTGTTTGTGAAGCAGAATGGTACTCAATTCACTGCTATACTCATCTATGTCGATGACATCATGATCGCTAGCAACAATGAAGCTGACGTCTCTGCTCTTAAGAAGGTGATTCATGCCAGTTTCAAGATCAAAGACCTTGGTCCTCTCTGGTTCTTCCTTGACCTTGAGATTGCGCGCACTTCTGCTGGCATCTCTGTTTCACAACGCAAGTATGCTCTCAACTTGCTCTCTGATACAGGTCTTTTGGCTTGTAAGCCTGTCTCTGTACCGATGGATCATGTTGTTCGTCTCTGCCAAGACTCAGGCACTGCACTTCCGGATCCTTCGCAGTTTCGTGCCTTAGTTGGTCGTTTGCTCTACCTTACGATCACAAGACCAGATATCACCTTTGCGGTTCATTCCCTCAGTCAATTTATGCAGTCTCCGACTGATGTGCACCTACAAGCAGCGTACCGCGTCCTGAAGTATATCAAGAACAACCCTGGTCAAGGCTTATTCTACTCTGCCACATCCTCTCTTTGCCTTAATGTGTTTGCTGATTCAGATTGGGCTACTTGCCCTGATACTCGGCGTTCGATTACTAGCTATTGCGTCTATCTTGGTAACTCCCTCATTACTTGGAAATCAAAGAAGCAGGATGTGGTTAGTCGGAGTAGTACAGAGGCTGAATATCGAAGTATGGCTCAAGCTACATGCGAACTGATTTGGTTGCAACAACTCCTTACTAGCTTGGGAATTCAGGTGACTGTCGGAGCGAAGCTTTTCTGTAATAACAAGTCAGTGATGCATATCGCTACGAATCCGGTCTTTTACGAAAGGACGAAACATGTGGAAGTTGATTGCCACACTGTTCGTGATCAGGTCAAGAATGGTTTCATTCGTCTTATGCATATTTCAAGTGCAAATCAACACGCAATATCCTCACGAAACCTCTGCAACCTGGTCCTTTCTACTCTCTTCTCAACCGGCTTTCCATATCAAGTCTCTTCACTCCTACAGCTAGTTCCATTTCAGAGACTTGAGGGGGGTGTATTAGATCATATCCCGGTTTAATGTAATTGGTTTAAGTTTCCTTTGGCTTAACCAGGTATATATATGAACCTTTGTATAGTTTTCACACTTAACAGAATAAATCAATATCACTTTAATAAAATTAGAAACAATTTAGTAATAAGACAATAAATTAGTGTCAAACTAACATTTTTTCTTAATTCAATTTTTAAAAAAAATTCAGGTGTTTGACTTTCTCTAAAATTTAACAACAAATACTCTAGTATAAAGAGTTAATAAAAAATGTAAACTAAGATAGATCAGTATATCAATGTAGATTTGTTTGTATTTTTCAGCGTCAATCACTCCAAATTTCAGATTTTATATAGTTTCTTATTATATAATACCCGAGTTTTTTCCACTCGGAGTAAAGGAAATCCATGACCGACAAGTCAAATTTATTGCTTATATATATTCGTTTTTAACCTCATAAGTGTTGACTTAAGCTTGAATAAAGCTTGAACACATCCTAAGGAAGCTGGGAGTAGGAATTATATTTAGGAGTTATCTAGATATAAATAAAGTGAGATTATGGATAATGTTTCGTATTGAGATCTTGTGTTCATTCTATTTCTATAAGAAGTTGTTGCAATTTTTCAGATTACAGTTCACCATTAGGGTTATAAAGCTTCATACCGAAGACATCACAAGAATCGATCGTTCTATTGCAATTAGAGTTAGACATGTTTTCCAAGATAACAGAAGCAAAATTTGGCTGCTTCGGTAACGTGTTTGCTGGTTGACTCGTGCTTCGAGATGGCGAAAAGCTTCCAAGTGGTAAGAATCTTGGCTTACGTTCAAGATTTTAATAAATTTGTCTTATTTGCAGCAAACGCCATATCCAGAATCTGTTGTGCTCTATTGAAGTACATAAAAGGCGAAGAGAGTGTATGGTTAGACAAACACGGTCTGATATTAATCAGATTCTTCTCAAGAATCGCTTTCAAGAAACAATTCCTAAGGTATTTGAGATTATCTCTGTCACCATGCAGATTCTTGCTTCATTGATCACTGTTTATTGATTATCTTCCGGTTTGCGAATTGAAATCTTAGGTGAAGCATATCTATGAAGAGAAGACAAGGTTGGCGATCTACTTTAGACATTCTTGAGGAGGCGGGTCTCTTGGCTTGTAAACCATCTAGTATTTTGATGGATCCGAGTATTCCAATCTGTCAAGATAGTCCAGAACCTTGCTTGGATGATCCGTTGCAGTATCGTCGGCTTATTGGCAAGTTGATGTATCTCACCATCACGCGACCGGAAATCACTGTGAACAAACTTTGTCAGTTTTGTTCAGCTCCCAAGAATTCTCATTTACAGGCGGCTTATAAGGTAGCGCATTACTTGAAAGGCACTGTGGGAATAGGTCTGTTCTATGCTGCTAATTCAGACTTGGTTCTAAAAGCATTCACTGATGCTGATTGGGGTGCTTGTAAAGACACACGACGTTCCATCACGGGATACTGCATGTTTCTTGGCCCTTCTCTGATCTCGTGGAAGTCTAAGAAGCAGGATACAGTTTCTCACTCATCGGCTGAATCTGAGTATAAAGTCATGGGATATGGTGTTCGTGAGGTTGAGGGCTTAGTCAAGCTACTCAGGGAATTAGATGCTCCCCAAACACAATCGATAGCTTTCTACTGTGATTCAACTGCAGCTATTAACATAGCATCAAATGCGGTTTTTCATGAAAGAACAAAACACTTGGAGATTGACTGTCACAAAGTACGAGACATAGTTACTGATGGTTTGATCAAGCTCCTTCATGTTCGTACTATTAATGTGATGAGAGTTTAAGAATTGGAAGAATATATTATTGCTCTCATAAGAATAATGAGTATGTCACAAGGATATATATAGTGTAGAGATTTCCTATTCTAGATAATTACAATATATGTAAATATTCCTAATATGATAGTTACACAATATTCACAATAATTTCTAGGATCTTCTAGATCCTCGTATACGTACAGACCTTCAGCTTGCTGATGTCTTCACTAAACCTCTTCAACCAGGACATTTTCATTCTTTGATAGGCAAGATGGCGTTATCTTCAATATTCTCGCCATCTTGAGAGGGGCTATTAGAGTAATGCAAGATTGAATGTCGGTTTAGTAGATTTGGTTCAATGTGTAAGGGTTTAATCCCGATTAAGTGTTCATTTATAAGGAACACATTTGTAAACGTCGAGCTCAGATTGAAGATAAAGATTTTCAGAGCATGGGTCAGGAGAAAGAACGTTATCAAGGAGAATTCAAACGGAAGAGATCCATCATTGTTCACGAGATAAGAGTTTGATTGAGTTTTCACTCAAAGCGAGAGAAACGACCCTTAGACAATTCAGGCATAGCTTCTTGCGTGGAGATGTAAATAAGATCACAAACCTATGCTTCAGCTTAATGCTCTTGTAAAACTCAACCAAGCAAGGCATATCACATTAATCTTTGTATAGAATTTGTTTTGAATGGGACTTGGGAAATTTTTGTTCTTATCCAGAAAAATATGCATTCTTGTTTTTGCGTGAATTTGTATAGAATTTGTTTTGAATGATGACAAATACATTTACTTGATCCAGACAACTATTGGTTGGCTGTTAATTGTTTTTGCGTAGATTATGAAGTCTTTCTTTTCCTAGTGAAATTCTTTGCTTTGCCACTAGTAACAAAGTTCATTACAACAACTAATTATCTCTCTCCGCTAAGAAAAGTCCGATCTCGCATAGGCTCATGGACAACTTTTTGTTTCCTTCCTTTTGGGGATGGAGGCAAGTCCTAGTGTAAACTAGTAAGTGTCAAAAATGTCTCCTTATCAACTCTAAGACATTCAAAAAAATGTATTCGATAACTAGAGAAGCTCTGCTCAGTGTTCCTTTAGTCTGGTTCTAATATAAATCCGAGTGTATAGGTCAGAGATTTGGTTTGAGGCCTATGATATAGATATATAGTTATGCTGCCTGTCACTGATATGAAGATCTGTTTCTTCTCTACGTGTTTAAGAGTTAAACAGATCAAAACATACTTAAGCAAGCAAGGATCATTTTGGTTGGTGAGAGAAAACCCTAGCTCTGGTTTTTGGATGTGGTGTAACTGTTTAAGTTGTTGAAATACAAAGATATAGCCAAGGATTTTCACAAAATTCTGGTTCCATATATGGACAACTTTAGGGCACTTGACTGAAATCACATGATCAAGAGACTTCACTGATATGGGGTTTACCGATTCATGCAACTACTGCCTCGGTTGCGACAGCTTTACATTCAAATAAAAAAAGTAACTGAAATGAAATTTTGAATCAAATTTAGGATTTACTGGATCCAGACAACTATCTACGGAAACTTGAATAGTTTGTCAAAACTAAGTAAATTTACAGTTAAAATATGTAAATCAAGATAAAAAAAAATCTGCCAAAATTAAGTAAAATTATTTTGTAGTTAGAAAAAATAAATTATTCTAAAGATAAATCTGTTGCATCAATAAATTAAGTTTGTCTTCTGAAAAAAACATAATTTTAATTTTTTTTTTGACGTGGAAATTATTATGATGACATATTGTTGTATATATGGTTTTTACTAATAAAGAATTTTAGAGTAAAGTAAGTATCAAAAATCCTGTTGTACTATAATTAAAACTAAAAATAACGTGGTAATAAAATAATAATTATGTGTCAAACTAGCTTTTTCCATAATTGGATTAAAACAAAACAAAAAAAAGTTCAGGTGTTTGACTTTCTCTAGATTTTAATTACAAATACTCTAGTCTAAAGAGTTAAGACAAAATAGAAGGAAAAGAAAATGTAAATGAAGATATATCAGTGAATCAATTTAGATTTGTTTAATATTACAGTACCCGTGTAATTATTATTTTTTTCCATTTCGAATAAAGGAAATCCATGACCGACAAATCAAACTAATTTCTTATATTTACTCATTGTTTTGACCTCAGAAGTTGTTGCAATTTTTCAGATTACAATTCACCTCTAGGGTTTTGAAGCTTGGTGCCGAAGACATCACAAGAATTGATCGTCCTATTGCAATCAGAGTTTGACATGTTTTCCAAGACAACAGAAGCAAAGTCTGGCTGCTTTTGTAACGTGTTTGGTGATTCGACTCGTTCTTCAAGATGGCGAAAAGCTTCCAAGTGGTAAGAATCTTGGTTTAGTTTCCTTACACAATACAAATTTCGTTTCTTGTTCAAGAAACTAATACATCGTGTCTTATTTGCAGCAAACGCCATATCCAGAATCTGTTGTGTTCTATCGAACTACATCAAAGGCGAAAAGAGCGTATGGTTAGGCAAACACGGTCTGATATTAATCAGCTTCTTCTCAAGAATCTCTTTCAAGAAACAATCCCTAAGGTATCTGAGATTATCTTTGTCACTATGTAGATTCTTGCTTAACTGATCCAAATATTGATTACTAATTTTCTTCTGGTTTGCGAATTGAAATCTTAGGTGAAACATATCAATGAAGACAAGACAAGGTTAAAGGCATACGCGCAGGTCGAGTACTTCTGCGCACTCATCTTGCAGAATTTTTCTGATTTAAAGCGTCAAAGGTAAGCTACACTTGTTGACTTGTGACACACGGTAAACAAATTCAATATTCTAAAGCGTTTCCAAAACCCTAACTCGTTATGTTTCTCTCTTTCTGTCTCCAGCGATGTGCATCTCTTACCGGAAGAAACTAAAGAAGCAATCGCCGGACTTATATTTGCTGCATCAAGAATCGGAGAGCTGAAGGAGCTTGAACACATAAGGAGCTTGTTCTTCGAGAGATTTGGACTTCAGTTTGACAAAGACTGTGTTGACTTGCGTCCAGGGAACCTCGTTAGTTTGGAGATAACTAAGATTTTCGCCAAGAAGATTCAGTTTACTTCTGTGGAATCAATAGCTGAA
>OVBB01002015.1:0-10166 GCA_900406415.1 Isatis lusitanica | reverse complement strand
ATAAATTCCTTCGTGCCATTTCACCTTCCCATTATCTCATTGACTTTTCTTTATCTGTGTGTGTATATACCGGTAGGAGCAAAACCATGACTACAACTTTATGCGCGTTATAATTTTTAGAATTTTTANTTAGAATTTTTATCATTTAAGAAAAAAAATCCATGTATCTTCTAATTACGTCAACTCCTTTACTTAAATGACAATTCTTTTTGTCTTTATGACAATTAGATCCTATAGTTTGCATGTAATTATATTGCGTTACAACACATAAATAACCTTTGTTGAATAACAAAGTGTAACTTTAATTTAAACCATATTATTTTCCTTTAATAAGTTTTTACTTAATCCATTGCTTTCCAAACAAACACAACTTTTGTACAGCTAAGCAAGGTTTGTGAAATAAATCATCTTTGGTAAAGTCCCAATGAGAGAGAAATGGAACCCACATGAGGGAGGTGAGATTAAGATATTTATATTTCCTAAAATTTTAAGAAATTGTTTAGAGAGAGAGAGAAGGAAAGAGACTTCCACATGAAGACAGGGTAAGGGATGGTAAAATACAGCTAGCAGCAAAAGGGAAGAGAGAGAGAGAGAGAAGAAGAAGAAGTGTTTCTCACACCTAACTCTTTATAATAATAAGAGAAGCTATTGCTCTCCATTACTAACCCATTTTCCCAATCAATCACTCTTCACTTCTCCCCACTCCTACTCCTTTTTTTCCTTTCTAAGCAATCTCAATCTCTCTCTCTCCTTATATTCTCAAATTTTGATTCTCTCTCTCTCTCTCATACGATCCTGCACAGCACTACGAACAGAGGTTCGAATTCCCTCCNCATTTTCCCAATCAATCACTCTTCACTTCTCCCCACTCCTACTCCTTTTTTTTTCCTTTCTAAGCAATCTCAATCTCTCTCTCTCCTTATATTCTCAAATTTTGATTCTCTTTCTCTCTCTCTCATACGATCCTGCACAGCACTACGAACAGAGGTTCGAATTCCCTCTCTGGCTCTGTTTCACACTCCCATTCTTGTGTTTCTTGTTTTGCTTTTCTTGATGAATTCTTGGTTGTGAATTGGAATTTCAAGAATCTTTGGTGTTCAAACTTGGGGTTTTTGCAGAGTTAATGAGGTGTCGGTGGTGCAAATTTTTTGTCTGATTTGGGTTTTTTCTTAGCACTCTGTTTTGGTAACTGAGAGAATTGAAGATTTGTTTCTTGTTTTCTTTTTGCGTTTCACACAACAACAAGAGATAATCAAGAATGCTTAATTAACGGTGACTTTTGACTTTTAGAGCCATTGGTCTATTGCAATTGAATTTTTTGCTTAGAATGGTCCTCATTATTTCTTTGTCAAAAAAAATCAAAAAAATCAAAAAAGGTGGGCCAAAGCATGTTTATTTTCAAAATTTTGATTTTTAAGGTGGTTCCAAAATATGGTTCAAATTTTTTAAAAAGTTTTGAGAAACTTCCTTACTGTTCAAAACTCTTTGTCATTTTCCTCTATATAACATCAATCTCTCATATTTATCAAATTGTTTTTTTTTCTTCTCTCTCNTAAGGTGGTTCCAAAATATGGTTCAAATTTTTTAAAAAGTTTTGAGAAACTTCCTTACTGTTCAAAACGCTTTGTCATTTTCCTCTATATAACATCAATCTCTCATATTTATCAAATTGTTTTCTTTTTTTTTATCTCTTTCTCCAGCTAATTGCTAAACTGTAAAAGAAGATGATTGGACAAAGCTTCCCGGAGGATCTTGATTGTGGCAACTTCTTTGACAACATGGACGACCTCATTGATTTCCCCGGTGGTGATATGGACGTCGGTTTCGGCATCGGTGACTCCGACTCTTTCCCTAACATCTGGACCACTCATCAGGACACGTGGCCCGCCGCTTCTGATCCTCTCTTCTCTTCCAACACCAACTCTGACTCTTCACCTGAGCTCTATGTTCCGGTCAGTTTTCACTCTAACCAAACAAAGCCTTTCCCTTTTCTTTATGTCATTCCTCATCATTTCACCAATCACACAGTTTGACTCTGCCCTGATTCCGCAAGTCTTGTGAATAGAATACAATTCTGTCTTTTTTAATTCTGTTAAATAAAAGTTATTTTTCCGGTTATTATTTGTGTAGCATATATGTTTGTTTCATTTCTCCGGCTAACATACGCACTCTTCTTTGTTTTTTTTTGTTTTTACTTTGCCTTTGTTACCTGAATCCACATGCTTTTAACCAATCACAAACAATGGCGCCATTTGTGTAACAATGTTTAAATATTTGTTATGCAGTTTGAAGATATTGTCAAGGTGGAAAGGCCAGCAAGCTTTGTAGAGGAATCCTTGGTTGAGAAGAAGGAAGATTCGTTTTCCACAAACACGGATTCATCGTCTTCTCATAGCCTATTCAGGAGCTCAAGTCCAGTGTCGGTACTCGAAAGCAGCTCCTCGTCGTCTCAAACCACCAACACAACCTCACTTGTCCTCCCTGGGAAGCACGGTCGTCCACGCACAAAGCGCCCTCGTCCCACCGTCCAGGAGAAGGACAGAGTCAAAGACAATGTTTGCGGGGCGGATTCGCGCCTCATCATTAGAATACCAAAGCAGTTTCTCTCCGACCACAGCAAGATGATCACCAAGAAGAAGAAGAAGAAGGCCAAGGTTACTTGTTCCTCTTCTTCCTCAGGGCTTGATCTTGAGACCAATGGAAACAACAACAACGTGGACTCGTATTCTTCAGAGCAAAATCCGGTTAGGAAATGCATGCACTGTGAGGTCACCAAGACCCCTCAGTGGAGGCTCGGGCCTATGGGACCAAAGACGCTTTGCAATGCGTGCGGCGTGCGTTACAAGTCGGGGAGGCTTTTCCCTGAGTACCGTCCAGCTGCTAGCCCGACATTCACTCCAGCTCTTCACTCAAACTCTCACAAGAAGGTGGCTGAAATGAGAAGCAAGAGATGCAGCGATGGAAGCTACACAAACGAAGAGAATGATCTGATTCCCAACAATGCCTACATTGGCGTAGACTAAAGCCGAGAAAGATGATTCAGTTTCCAAAGCGTTCAAAGTGATTAGAGTTGCGAGGAGTAGGAAAGAGTCAGTGAGCAGGAAAGTTTTAGCTTTAGAAGAGATGAATGAAAGAGGAGCAATCAATTTGGAAGGAGCTCAAAAGTTAGATGAGAATTGATTGTCATTGTATTTTGTATTTGTAGTGTGAATGGGCAAAACTCTTGAAACAAAGGAAGAGTAAGTTGGGGAAGAGCAGAAGATTTTGAAGACATTAGAGAAAGTTAGGTGTTGAGTTTTACATTAAATCTTCCTCTCCTTCTTTTCTTCTTTCAATTCTTTGTATTTTTATTGTGAGGATTCTTTTTGTAGTTCATTTGTTTAGCTAAAGGTTTTTTTTTTTGTTTTTGTTAAAATCCTATTTTATAAACTGTTAATTATAAAATGGTTTCGCTAGCTAGACCTGAAAGTCTGAAACTACACTTTATTAGACAGAGCTAAATACATGGACTTTTCTTGGCATTCTTGCCAACAAGCTAAATACATGTATATATAATGTATAAACTTTTTTTTGTAGATATATATCTAGATTGTATTTATGAATTGTTTTTGGTTTCTTAAAGGTTTAGTGGTTAAGTTAGTGTTGTGATTTAATCAGTGGTAGATATGAGATAAGCAATAATGAAAATTAAATGTAGACAGAGAGAGCAACAACCAATATCTTTTTAGAACAACGACTTCACAGACTAGCTTTTATGTAAAACTATCCATCTTTGATGCCAATTTAAGTTAGAGTGTTTCTTAATTTACCAGCCTTTCCTAACTAAATCATTTCATATTAACACTCTTTCCCTCTCTTTTTTTTCCCATTGGTTTCTTCATCTTTCTTTCATGATTATTAAAATTTTTTTTCAGCATATGTTGGTTTTGTGTATAACAATGAGGGAATGATTTTGGTTTTATGCTCATTCAAGCAATGAAGGTGGCCTAGAAACGTCGTATGATAAGTAGTGGACAAATTAGGGAAACTTTTGTATTCGCCGATGCACAAATAACCAACTCGATTGGACAACATATCTTTCTTCATTCACAATTTTAATGATTTCAAAAGACTTTGTTTTCTTTCTTTTAATAATTTTCTTTTGTTTTCTCTCTTTTTTTTTTGTTTTTCTGTGAGGGTCTCTTCTATGTTTTGAATTTTCAATTATTTGATTTTAAATCACAAAATCTCTCCTTATGATCTTTATACAAATGTCAGTATATCTCTTTTCTTTGATGAAGAAAATGCTTTCCGAGTATTTGAGGGATGTTATTCGCATTTTCGGTTCAAGTATATTTTGATTCTTGATGAATTTTGATCAAAAAGCCTCCTCATTGTGGCATTGAATCCAAGAAGCTTGAGGTTTTGTATGTTGAAATGAGGAGGCTTTTTGAGAAAAGTAAGGGAACTTACTGCATACCAAAAATAAAAAAAATTGTAAGATGTGGGCCTTGGGTCATTATGTGCCTTCAAGGTCAGTAATGACTTTCAAAGTTGATATAGGCCTCCCGGATCATTTTGCATATTTAAGGATAATCTCATTATCACTTTCACTCAATTCGATAAACACCATCTTCAAACTCAGGCTCCTCTAGAACCATTGCAAGAGATTGCAAAAGATGTCCTGTGTTTCATGGATCCAAAACATTTGTCTTGGTTCTTTTCAGGTGGGCTAGATACTTACCAGACACAGTATCGGCCCACGAAGTGTTTTCCCTTTTTGTTTTTGTTGACCAATTTTAATCTTTTTTTGTTCAACAATGTGTCTGAATTTTAAAGATCGAATTTGCATGTGGCAGTGCACAAAAAATAAAATCCTATATGTCATCTCTAAAAGCAATTACGAAGCAACAACTATAGCATTAAATTTGGAAGAGCATCATACGTTATTAGACTTTTTTCTTATTTATTTTAATTTTAGTATTTTCAAAAAAAAAAAAAGGATCACGTTTGATATCCAATACTAAGAAAGATTCCTCAAAACTATATATATGTAATTTTATCAATTTTTATAATATTTTTTGTTCACACTTATTCTATTTCCGGATGCCTAAGTAGATAAATTTCATTGTGAGGTTGAATTTTTTTAGCAAAATTATTTTGCCCAACTCAGGTTTAGGATCAACCTTTCTGACAGTATCATTGCATATAAAAATTATATAAGATCCAGTAGCATATACCAATGCAATGTCTGTTTTGGACGTTCTGGCTAGAAAAGAGATTCTAAGAACTTACCCTCGAAGGTTTATTTTACGAACCAATTATCTGAGTAGTTCACAACAACAACAACAAAAAAAAAAGGGAGGAAGTTGCTTTTAAAAATTGTATTCTTTTCTGTGTGAAACATAGTGGGCAACTGGTCATTCACGGGAACAGATCCAAATCCCATTTATATATACTATTTCCTGGTAAAAGAGGAATAATTCAGAACATCACACTGATAAATTGAAGTTAAAATTGGTTAAAACAGCCCAAAAGAAACAAACAAAGAACTAAGTTAGTTGTGGTCTTCACGAGGCTATTCGCAAGTGGACGCAAAACTACAGAAGATCAATATTAGGAAAGTTAAAGCTAGTAGCTAAAAGAATAAAATAGGAAAAAGCAAAAATGTTAGAAAGTTACTGTATATAGGGGACACCTTAAACCTAAAAATTAGTTGGCCCGAAGAGAAAAACACACACAAAAAACTTGAGAACGAACCAAACAAAAAAAACATGGCAAAGCAAAGCTGCCAAAGTCAAGTTGGGTCGGTGAAAGATAGCAGTCCACCTTACCCCCCACTGCGCCGTCCTATCTATTTTAACCATGTGCACTTCTTCGTTAATGACCATCATTTTTTTTTCACATAACATTATAGCTACATAAATCTTTAGCTAAAAGCCTAAAACTTATACTATCATCACTTCAATTATATACAGTGATCATCTAAAACCACAGTAGATAAATTTTGATGCCTAACCTCAATCAATAAGACGAGTTCTCCCCCATTTCATTGTTATGTCAGGCTTTTATCTTTTCTTTTTGCAGGTTATTATAAAAAAATTTCTATCTTACTCTAATTATATATTCTTCCAAGACAGAATTGAAAACTCACTATTACACAATGTCTATATATGTTATGTTACAGTTTTGTTTACCAAGATTCTAAAAATTACGAAGTGGGAGAGGGCAAGCTAATTTTGAATAAGCATCCACATTTTAAGATTCTAGAAGCTATTTTTATCTTTACATATCAGCGAAAATGTCGGCACTAAGCTCTCAAATATATGGTCCACCTATTTATAGAGCACACAACTTTTTTTTTGGAGACGGATAATTGGAGAATTCTGTTTATTTTAAGGTTTGTTATTTACTTTTGCTATGCAACTGTCAATAAAAAACTTATATCTGTAAATTGATATATAACTCTAAAGTGTTTCGTTAAAAATAAAATTTGTGTGGCCTCTCTTATCTCTTGATTCATATCAAATTTGCGGACTCTACAATCTATCTGTTTGTAATCTTACAAATGATCATAAATAGTTTACCTATATTGTCTCTGGCCATGCTATTAGTATACTGATAGACGCAGAAACTATAAATTTAAGAGGAGAGAAATTAGAGAAAAAAACTGAGAAACAAATTGTATAATAATTAATGTCATAAAATTATTTTAAGATCGGTTGTTTTTTTGTAAAAATCGTATGCAACCCTATTTCCCCAAAATCTCTAAGTAAATATTGATTCTCAATATGGACAATGATAGACATATGCTAATTGTCGAATTATTATATTGGATTGGCAAGATGACTTTTGCTAACTTTTTTTTTCTTACAACATTTTTTACCCCATTGTAAGAAAGTCAGGGTTGGACCATGATTGTGATTAATGAATAGCTTGAAGTGCAACCACCACACTAGGAACTCCCGTCAAACACTAGTTAATAATGAACGAATTAGAGTATGTGTTTTATAACGTTATTAAAAATATAATTTCGCTATCTCGTACCAAATAAATTGATTTTTCTAAAATAAAATAGTATTTTTCAAAGTTGAAAATAAGTTGAAAAAATTGGGGATGTAAAATAGGGTTTATATTATAATTATTAAACATGGCGTACAATATCTCCCCCGCTAATCTTGTACATGTCACATGTTTCGTTGGAAAACATAGGTGGTGGTCATGTTTTATTGTAGTTGGGTTCGGTCATCTCTTCCCATCCCATCTAGTTGGTTTCTAACGTATTGTAAAAGTAAACTTACAAAAAAAAAACAGGTTATTTTGTGATAAAATGATAATTTCACTTTCACAAAAGAGAAATATTGGTAAGTGAGAGAGAAGTAGGACATCTTTTCCCATTATTTCTAATCTACCCATTCACCCTAATTTTGTTTTTTCATTTTTGCGGACATTCGAGTTTCTATAGACGCTGTAGAAAATCATGGCCTCCACCTGTTTTGGTAATTATAGTTTTTCATCAATGGTAAGAAATGGTGAACTTATGCCTTTTCATATCGGCAGTTTTTGTAATACCAAAATTCTTTACAATGTTTTGTTCTTGATGATGAATCTATAAAACCAATGTATATCAAATTCATCTGCCATATGTAATCGATTCCATTACTTTTATTTAAAGTTTGATTTAGTTTTCATGTATCACCATTTAAAGATAAACCAGCTTTATCTTGGAATTGTTGGTTAGGTCTGCTTTGTCCAGTTAAGATAAAAAAAAAAAAGATAACTAAAAAGAATTATTGTAATGCAAAAGGAAAATTTTATTTGGATCTATAAGTTTTTGTTTGGATTTTTAGTTTTTTCTGGATAGACACGAAAATAATAGGTCTCCTTCTACAAGAACCTTAAATACTATTAACTTGTCATCTAAGAATTTAGATGGTGGGGTGATAAGTTATAAGTTATAAGTGATAACGAACGAAACCTACTAATATAGTAGTAATATTTATTTCTTTTCATAATTTTTCTTGCATTAGGCAATAGTACATTGTCTGTCCGTTCTACTGAATACCAAAACTGATAAATAATTGATTGTTTTTTTAACAAAATAGTCTAATCTATGGTAAATTATTCAGCACCGTCCGTTGCCATCATTTCAAAAACCTTAAAAATGATTTTAATAACACCAAAACAAAAAGTTTAAAACGAGACCACCAAAAAGTAAGAACAAAAAAAAAACAGAACAGAGCCCAAAGCCTCGTCACATCTGCCCATAAATACCCTTCACCGACTCACAATCTTACCACATCAATTCTCTCAATCTTTCTCTCTCTCTCTCATTTTAGGATCACAGAGACATAATACTCCTAGTCCAAAGTTTGGTAAGAAAGAAGAACAATGACGAAGGAAGTGGTTGGAGAGAAGAGATCCTTCTCGGGCAAAGACTATCAAGACCCACCGCCTGAGCCTCTGTTCGACGCTAACGAGCTTGGGAAATGGTCTTTCTACAGAGCTCTCATCGCTGAGTTCATAGCCACTCTCCTCTTCCTCTACGTCACCGTTATGACTGTCATTGGTTACAAGAGCCAGACTGATCCAACCCTCAATCCTGATCAGTGTGCTGGTGTTGGTGTCCTCGGCATCGCTTGGGCCTTTGGTGGCATGATCTTCATCCTTGTCTACTGCACTGCCGGAATCTCTGGTCTGTTTCTCACTTTCTCTAATTAATTTAGAGTGTTTTTTCGTATTTTCATGGATTTGCTCTTAACATAGCTCACTTTTTAAGCTCAGAACATAATAACTTTTGCTGTCTCAACTTACATCACATTAGCTGAGAATTTTACACATGAATCTTTTGATAACACGAAGTCGTTTTGAGATATGTATACCAAAAGTAGAAAGAAAAGACAATGTTACATTCATTTATAATATTCGGTTTCGTTTGATTTGTTTTTTTTCGCTCACATAAATGTTTTGGTTCAACTTATTATAATGATATAGGTGGGCATATAAATCCGGCGGTGACGTTTGGGCTGTTATTGGCTCGGAAAGTGACGTTGGTGAGAGCAGTAATGTACATGGTGGCTCAGTGCCTCGGTGCCATTTGCGGTGTGGCTTTGGTCAAGTCCTTCCAGTCTTCTTACTACACTCGCTACGGTGGTGGCGCAAACGGTCTGGCCCACGGTTACAGCGTCGGTACTGGTGTTGCCGCCGAGATCATCGGTACATTCGTCTTAGTCTACACGGTTTTCTCAGCCACTGACCCCAAGAGGAGTGCGCGTGACTCTCACGTCCCTGTAAGCTCGCTATTTCCCTTTTGCTTGTTTAGTTAAAGACTTAATAGGATGTGATAGAAGAAAATAGTCTTGTGGTTAGATGATAATTTCGAAATTCACCGCATTAATGGAAAAACGTAGAACATCCGTGTCTCATACGGCCCACTATGGTATCACTAAGACGATGCCGTACCAAAAGTGTTAATCGGCCAAGAGTAGAATAATTTATATGCATTTAATGGGTGTGGACGTGTGGACATGGCATCATGTTTTTCTAGGTTGATTAATACTTATTCGAGATCCGTCTTTGTTTTGTCTCGAGTCTCGACTCTAGACTCTGACTCGGCTAACCGCTGTTCGAGTACTCGTTAAACTTCAGATAACCGACCGGTTTATGCGATTTGAAATTTTAGTATTCTGGTTTTATCTAACATCTAAAAGATACTACATTTTATTTAGTAAATGATTTGATCGGTAAACTTACGTATATTTTTGATATTGGATTGTCATATATCGGATCAAAGGCGATAACAGATCGAACCAGATATTATGTATATTTTGTCAGCCAAGCTTGTAGATTCTTCATAATAACAAACGACAAAAAAGGACATTGATCATCTAAGCTTTTTGTCTTTCACGCCTATCTCCATCATATGTGGATATGTCCTTTGTTTGTAAATGGTCCCAAGGTCCATTTGCAACCACGTATCCTTCTCTCAAAGTTTGAGACTCCAACATAAACTATATTAATAATAATACTTGGGAGTCTTTACACTATTTGTCTCGTGATTCAGTAGTAACATATATCTTATGTCGTTGTTGATGAAGGTACTGGCTCCACTGCCAATTGGATTTGCGGTATTCATAGTTCACTTAGCTACAATCCCAATCACGGGCACTGGCATTAACCCTGCAAGA
>OVBB01002012.1:0-12482 GCA_900406415.1 Isatis lusitanica | reverse complement strand
GCTGCTACCGTCTCTCTCAACTGTACATGAAACTTCGCTCATGTAACCGATATCTTCGTTGCTGGAGAGAGACTCGCGGGCACTGACAACTTCATCAGAACATGAACTGTCAGTGTCTTGGACTTGAGGCCATTCGTACTCATCTTGCATAGTATCACTGACCCTGTTTAACTTAAGAGTCCCGTTATTGTGTTTCTGAAGCCGCTTGCACTGCCTCCGTAGTCTTTCATACTCCTTTCTACATTTGTAGGATCAATACAGATGATAAGCTAAGAGAATAGACATAAAAAAGAGCAAAAGTCAGAAACTTTTCCCAAGTGGTGATTCAATCAGTCTCTCTCACCTCCTTCGTGTTCTTATAGTAACTCTCTCTTCTTTGGAACTATCAAAACCGTACCTGTTTGTAGAAAACTGTATTAGCTTCACCACTCTTTCATAGAGTTTTGCAATATTGCTTCAGTTAATACAGTTTTGAGCTTATTATACTTACACTCCAAGAAGGAATGGCCACACCTCAAACCGAATGCTCGGCTCGATACCCTACAAGGGGAAAGACAAAAAAAAAATCTTTAAAATCAACAACCTACAAATGGTTGGTGATGGTGAGTGAAGTGGGACCATTAAGCTCAGTGACTCACTCTACTTCGAACTTTCTTCAACAAATCAACTCCTCCATTACGAAGCCTACCATCGGGCATGAAAAACCTCTTCCACTGCTGTGGTCTGAGTGGCTTTTTCCTTTTCCTCCGGGACCATGGTGATTTCAAACGACCCCTGAAACAGTGAAACAGAGTTTTAACATGTTCCTTACTTCGTTTTCAAGAAGAAGAAAGAGAAACAATATCCAGAAATAGCCATGAAGCTTTAAATGTACTGTGACCAGCTGAATATTTCATCTGCTTCAGGTGGGAATAACCAAACAAATGTCAATAATTTATCCAAACAATACTAAAAATATTCAAAACCAACAAAAAAAAGCTTGGATTCAATTTCAGCGTGATTAACTCTGTAGTTTTATAACAGATAATCATCAAAAATGGGTACTTTATTACTTCTCTGTTTTGCACGAATCATCACATTCATCTGGAGGATAAGAAGTCAATCAATGGATAGAGATCTAAATTCAACAAACAGAAAAAAAGTATTATTTAGAGATTGGAAGAGATCTAAGAGACTCACCGATCAGAAGAAGAGCAAGAAGCAGGAGATGAAGATGCAACAACGAAGAGAGCAGAACGCAGATGGATCCACGAAGATGACGAGGAAGAAGGAGGAGACGATAATGGCGACGAAGGATTAGAAGACGAAGACGTCGTTTGAATCCTTCTCAGAGCTTTCATCTATTAAATCCAACAAAAGGAGGTTTGAAGACGAAGAAGACGAAGTCACCAACCGCGAGAATATTCCTTTTCGAATCAAACCAAATTGGTGCTGTGATATCGCAACTCAAAGCAAACTTTTGAAGCAGACGACAACTTTCAAATACTCCGGCGAGGTAAAAAAGAAAGAGAGCAACTATCTTCGCTGGAGAAGAAAGGACATCCGCCGTCACACCACCACTCTCCGACTCCGTTTCTCGCCGGAGAACGATCAAGTCCGTTTTTTTTCTTCTCCTCGTTTACTTTTTGCCTTTGCTCTATTTTTTTTCTCTCTCTTCTCTACAGAAACGTGGGCTTACTTGGAATTTCTCTCAATCTCCAGAATCTATGAGAAAAAAAAAGAAAAAAAAAAAGGAAAAGTCTCTTCCGAGTAATTAGACTGGAGGCTTATGTGACTTTTAGTTTCTCTCTCTCTTATGGACCCACGAACTCAGAAGTTTGTAAATTACACTTTAGTTCTCATTCTTTCATTAATTTTTTAGTTTGCACCATCTTTAACGTTTTGTCTGTTTTTACTTTTTAGTCACTTTATCCCCGATTCTTTCATTATTTGTGTGTTTCCCCCCCCTTAGTTTCATCTTTACATTTTCTGTTCGTAATTAATTACCCAATTCGTAGTTATTATCAGAGTTGAAGTCAATACAGTTGGGATACACATTCTTAATTTGTTTTTGACAATTAAGCAATGGGATCCTTTAAGAAATACATTAGTTTCTTACTATATTCCTACAATAAAATAGTTGACTCATATTTTACAATATTAATTAAGGAAAGAAAAATTACATAATTTTCAAAATTCTAAAACAACACTTACTTTTCTACCGTTTGTACCCTACTTTGAAAAAGTGTCACATGTTTAACTATTTAGATTTACAAAAAAGAAAAAAAAACACCGCCACAAAAAGTTTTTGGTCACAGAATCCGTATTAACAATATTTTTGATAAATTGAAAAGGATCTTGAGATAATGGTTCCTTGGTAGTGCGATGAAATAATTCCCATGTTTTCAACCGACCAAATCAAGCACATGGAGTTAGAAATTGGAAAAGCATCATTCTGTTTCACAGTATTCATTTTATATAACTCTTGTTTAGGAATCGAGGTACATAGCCCGATATTATTAGCAATTTTGTTATTGTACGTTGTATATTTATTCAATACTACTATAAAGAAGAAGATTAAAAAAGGATAAATGTAAATTAAAGAATCAGTAATCATTCAAATCTGTAGAGAATAGTGATTAAAATTGGTGTTACGCAATGATTGTAGTTCCTCAATTTTTTTTTAAAATGTGCTCCATGTCGCCCATTTCTGACTTTAGTTTCCATTAAATCTTTTGTCTTATTCAATCGAAATAGTTAATGCTCGTATCAAATGCAAAGCAATGATTAATTTACTAAGCTTAAGGATTTGACTCGTTAACCACTTGGATTAGGTCTGAGAATATCCCAGATGGCAGATGCAAAGTATCACAAATTATTCGTTTGTTCCGGTGTTGGATCCGGATATTAATTTGGTTTTAGTTTGATTTTTTTTTTCTTTGCATTCTTGAACAATTGTAGCCGTATTTTATATATGTATATATATTAGTGTTTTTTTCTATTTAAATATTAATTTTATCGTTTTAATATTAAATTTTACGCTGTCATTGAAATATTATTTTGAAAATACGAAGTGTAGAAATAAAACTTAAAATATGATTTTGAAAATAATTACCTAGATTATAGTTTAATCTCAGATTAATTCAGGTGATGGTCATGTGTAACAGAAATACTTTAGGCTTTTGCATAAAATATCAAGGAATAATGCAGGTTTTTCTTTTATACGAAAACTAAACACAAACTAAGGATTCTAGTTTAGTTATGACGATCGTTTAAATAAGAAGTAATAATAAAAGGGTGAAAAGCATTCACGCAAGTGGCAAAAGGTAACTGGTAAGTGTGGTCAACAAAAGCAGTCGCGTGTATTTTTGATTGTCTTTGAAAATATTTTAAAGAAGGTAAAGCAAGAAAATATGAATGTCAATATGTTATTTTTGCACTCAATTTCTTTCGTATTATCTTACAAAAGAATACAGTATAATATTTATGGTGAAACACATAAAGTCCGTAAATTCCAAACCTCCAAATACAGAGTAATAGACACCTAACAATAAAATAAATAAATACAGTTTGGTTCAAATATTTTATATCCAAATTACGCAATTTTAACTAAAAATACATACAAATTGATTCTAATAAATAGTAAGCTTAAATATATATCTGTCAACATACGGAATTTAAGTCGTGTAAGAAATATATGTTGGAAGGAAAAAAAAGATTTAATATTTCCATGGGGATATTCAGTTAAATTTTTGTAATCTTTGTATGTAAATTGAAAAATGGTTCCACATTTTGTTTACTAAAAAAGAAAAAGAAGTTAAAGAAAATGGTTTAGCTAAAACTCGAAATATTGTGATGATTGACGAATTTAATACTGTGGTCTGTGGATATGTTAGTTTTGGGAAAAGATATGTTAGTTTAGTGGGAAAGATACCTTATAGTTTGTCATACACCACAATAGCTTCATTTGGAATAAACTATAAATTGAAAAAAAAAGTGGTTTTGTTTTATTTTTCTAAAATTGGGCAAGAGAAAGAATATGCTTAAATCAGCTAACGAATTTTCTTCTGAATAAGCAATATCTATTAGTTTTTTTTTATGTTGCCAGCCATCACATCATCATACGTAAGAATTACTCGTTGTTGTAATATTATAATTTATCCGTTGAAACTTTATCCAAATATATTGATTATAGTATGTGGATAGCGCCCAAATTCCCTGGAAATTACTTCATACAGATATTACTTGATCAATGTATAAACAATCGCTATAAGAAAATATGCCAGTTGCTGGAAATCTTTTTCCTCACAAATTTGCAATGAAATTATAAGGATTTTGCTACAAACATGATAATATGTTGTGAATATTTTATAAATTTGCAAGGAAAATATCTATTATAATTTTATTATGAATTTGCGAAATATTAGCAAACTATTTGTAAAGAAGATAACTTGTTTTTAATTTTTTTTTTTTTGCAAGTTGTGAAAAATTGGTGACAACGATTTTTCTAATAAACTTATATAAATTAAATTAATGAGAATTTTATGAAAAAACTAATGTCTTTTTCATCTTTGTTGAAAATTTGCAAGAGGTTTGTGATAATGATTAATTAAACATTGGCTGACAACGTTAATCATTAAACATTGACAAAAATAAAATAAAAATGTATTAATCAAAATTAACAAATCTTGTATTATTTCAGATTTAAACATTAATTTCAGACAAAATCTTAAAAGTTAAATTAATTTTGGATTATAACACAATTTTAACAAAGATAAAAAATGTCTCATCATTTGTGAAATGCATATGAAAAAAAGGTCCACAGCCGTTGACTATAGGTACTATCGTAAATGAGTAAATTTATAAAATGATTGTAAAAATTCTAGAAGGGAAAAAGAAGTACTCCTATTAGATTTCGTCACAAAGGAAGGTATGTTAATCAATAAAAGTTGTTGTAGATTTTCCCTAAAAGTTATAAAAGGCATGTTACTTGTTTTTGTTTTTTTTTTTGAGAAAAGGTATTCAATATATAAAGCAAGAAAAGAAAAAAAAAACAGCCAGCCACGGCACTTGTTTTTGGGTTTGATACCCAATACATTACATCAACCTTAAAAGTATATAAAGAGCCCAAAAAGCCCAGAAGGAGCAACCAAATTAATTAAAGAAACACATCGAACCATTTGGAGTGAGCGAGAGATAATTCAAATCGACCCGACAACGGTGGTCGACATGCAGAAGGTGGAGCGTCATTTTCCGATCAAAAATTTGCCGTTGAAAACCAGAGTTGGAGAATGGCAGAGGCTAATTTTGGGCTTGATTCCCGGAAGCTAGTGGCTCTGTTTCGTATCGTAGAGTCAAGAGAGCGGAGAATTGAGTCGACCGTTCTGAATTGATTTCGATGGAGCCTGCTATTACGCTCCGACCATAGCATGTAGATTGCACATTGCCAGCAGAGGAGTCCCAGAATTTTTTGAGCTTTGGAGCATGTTCTATTTTGGAGGTAGTGGAGAAGTGGATCCCAAGAGAAGACCTGGTTCAGTTGACCTTTGAGGGCTGTCCGTTCCCAGAGTGATCTGCTAAAGCTGCAATCAAAAAACAAATGGTCACGGGTCTCCGGAGCTGAGTTGCAGAGGACGCAGGTAGAATCAACTGGTAATCCCCAATTAAGCAAACGATTCTTTGTTGGGCATCTATCCAACACAAAGAGCCACGTGAGGAAACTGTGTTTCGGGATATTTCTGGAGAACCAAACCACTGATTTCCAAGGCACCACTGTTCTATGCTCCTTTATCAGGTGATAAATCTCTCCTGTAGAGTAGTTTGGCTGGTGTTTATCATGGGGCACCCATTCGTAGTAGTCCCTATTAGTGGTCAGTGTAATTGTTGATAGATGAGCTTGCAGGAGAACTTGGTGTTCTGATCTGGCTGGGGGAATAGACCAGGATCCATTGACAAAGAGATCACTTACTGTTGCGTTAAGTGGTATGCCCAATCTAGTTCGACGACCTGCAAGTAGGAAAGAATTGAGATTGCCAAAAGGGCTCCAGTTGTCTAACCAGAACCTGGCGTTTCTTCCATCCTCAACTCTAAGTTTTATCCAGTCATAGGCGACATCCCGTGTTTTTATTAGCCTGTTCACCAACCAAGAGTATGTGTTTTTTGCTTTCAGAGTCCAAAAGTTACTGATGGAGTCAGAGAGCAGTTCACGTTTAAACCATGCAACCCAGATGGAACCTGACCGAAAGAACAGAAGCCATATCAACTTGAGAGTTGTCGCTTGGTTCCAGCACTTCAGGTCTCTTATTCCTAAACCCCCTTCCTCTTTAGACAAAGTTATCGTTTCCCATGCAACTCTAGCTGAGTTATGAACATCCAGTTTGCCTTTCCAGAGATACAAGCCACACATTGCATTTATTTTCTTGATGCAGGACGCAGGAAGGGTAAAAGTTGAGCACCAAAAATTTGATATGCCAGCAATAACTGTGTTGATGAGTAGGAGTCTACCCGCGAATGAGAGAGCCCTGGCACTCCATGATGTCATTTTGCTTTGCACCTGTTGGAGGAGAGGCTCACAGTTTGCCAATGTAAGTTTTTTCGTACATAAGGGAACTCCCAGATATCTGATTGGTAGCATTCCATGTCCTAGTCCTGTACTTGTCTTGATTTGTTCAATTTCCTGTTGGGAGAGTCCAGAGGAGAAGAAACATGTTTTTGCTATGCTTATGGCGAGACCAGAGACATCTTTAAACTCTCGGAGCACTGTAAGAACAGCATTGATAGATTGCAAGGAACCATCCACAAATATTAGCAAGTCATCAGCAAAACAGAGGTGAGTGAGCTTTGATTCCCTACATTTATAGTGATAACCAAACTTGGCTTCTTCTGCTGCACGGTTTAGGAGGATGGATAGACAGTTCATGGCTATAACAAATAAATACGGGGAGAGGGGGTCACCTTGTCTAAGCCCTCTTCTACTTTTAAAGTACCCCTGAACCGTACCATTGTAGCCCACTGAAAACTTAGGAGTGCAGACACAAGCCCTTAACCATCTTAGATATAGATTAGGGATATCCAATCCAGCTAAGCAATTGAAGATAAAGTCCCAGCTTATTGTGTCAAAAGCCTTTGCAATGTCAACTTTAATTGCAATTCTTTTAGGTCCCTTGTTTCGATGGTATCCCTGAACAATCTCAGAAGCTAAGATAGTATTTTCCACTAGTAGGCGTCCTTGAACAAATGCTGTTTGGTTAGGAAGGATTAGGTCTGGTAGCATTGGCTTGAGGCGAGAGACAAGCAACTTGGAGATGACTTTGTAAAGCGTTGTACAACATGAGATTGGTCTGTAATCAACTATAGAAGAGGCACCTGGACGTTTAGGGACAAGAGATAAGATAGTAGCATTTGTAGCTGAAGGGAGAAACCCAGATCGAAAGAAAGCTCCAATAGATGAGAGAACTTCCTGCCCAATAAGAGGCCATGCTGCCTTGAAAAATCCTGATGTTAACCCGTCTGGTCCCGGAGATTTATTTGGATTAAGTTTGAACATAATCCTGGTTATTTCTTCATTGTCAGGAATTTTCACCATTGAAGCTTGCAGCTGAGGAGGGCACCGATAAGATGAGAGCCTTTGAAACCAGAGAGGGGTAGAGGAGGAGGGGGGTAAATTCTCCGGGGCAAGAACGGACTTGAAATGAGCAATGGCTATTGCCCCCATAGCAATTGGATCCGTGATTATCTGTCCAGTGAGCAAGACGAATGAACGGATCGAGTTAAAAGCATTTCTGCATTGCATCAACCGGTGGAAGTAAGACGTGTTGTGATCACCTTCTTTTAACCAATTTACTCTTGATCTTTGCCGAAAGTAGCATTCCTCAATTAACCGCAAGAAAGACCATTTGTCATGCAAATCTTTTTCTTGTTCATATGTAGCAGTGGTTGGGGATGAGAGCGCCTGAACCTGCACAACTTGAAGCAAACGGTTAGCCTCACTAACTCTCTCTTGTATATTAGAAAAGTTGTCTTTGTTTAGGGTTCTGAGAGGGCCCTTGATAGCCTTCAGCTTAGCACACAGATGAGTTAGAGTAGTCGCATAACCACCGGACTGAGCCCAAGCATCCCTTATGGTTGGAAAGAAGCTATGGTGTTTGATGAGGTAGTTGAAAAATTTAAATGGCTTTGTACCGGCTTTTGGTAGGTTCATGGCTAGGTCTAAAAGGCAAGGGCAGTGGTCTGAAAGAAAGGGAGGGAGAAAGGTTGCAAGACTATGAGGGAAGGTAGCTATCCAAGGCTGGTTTACAAGCAGACGGTCCAGTTTTTCAGCTATAGGGGATAAAGGGTTCTTGTTACTCCAGGTAAAGAGAGGACCTTGGAATCGTAAATCAAACTGCCCCAATTGAGAGACTGTATTTTTGAACTCTAACATTGGCGGATCATAACAGTTAACCGAAGGTCTAGAATGCTCTGAATGGTGGAGAATCTGATTGAAGTCTCCACCAATGATCCAAGGAGATGATGACAGCGTTAGGGCTTGTTGAGTATTGAGCAGGTCTACCCACAGGTTGGTACGTTCCTCTCGGCAATTTGAAGCATAAATTGCAGTGAAAAAGAACCTGATGTTGCTTGTAATAGTGATTTCACAGGTGAGCGACTGTCGTGTTTGGTGAAGGACTCTAACCGAAGCTGGCGATTTCCAAATGAGGATGATCCTTCCATCTTGATCTGAAGCATGATTAGAGGTAAATTGCCAATCTCGACACACTTTCAACATGACATGGTTCAACTGTGGTTCTTTAATATGTGTTTCTAACAGGACACCAATAATAGGTTGATGTAAAGCAAGCCATTGGCTAAGTGGCTGATGCTTGTCCGGGTCATTAAGTCCACGGACATTCCAAAAAAATAGTTTAGTACTCATAGGGAAGATTCAGGGTTCACTCCATGGGTATGGAGGGAACTTGCTGTAGAGGGGGCCATAAGAAGTGCTTTAGAATTTTCAGAAAGAGGAGGATCTTTAGTGGGTGCAACTTGGGTTTGAGATTCATTGGGGATGGATTGGGTACAGCGTTTTAAGAGCTTGTTTTGGATAGGGATAGTTTTAGGTAGGAATCGGGAAGGAGATGGTAAAGATGAAGAGTGAGGTAGTGGCCGTTTTAGTGATGGTTTGTGTTTGAAAGGGGTTGTTCTTCTTAGGGTGGAGAGAAGGGCAGGAAGGGCTACCACTAGAGAGGCTTCAGAGGGAATAGTTGTAAGGGTTAACAAGCCCGTGTCCAGGTCACAGGATGGGATAAGGGATAGTGATGATGGTGGGGTAGGGGAGGAGATGAGGGTTAGTGGTGGAGATTTGGGTGGAGGGCTCTGGATCATGGGATCTAGCTGGACCTCCAAAGCCGGAGCAGCTGGCTTTGATTCAACCGTCTCAGAAGAGCGAGTTAAGTTACCCATTTCTTCTGGAATTGTACCCTTAGTACAATTGGCAGCTGTCTGATTCACGCCTGTAAAAGAGGTGGGGACCGTATTCTTTTGTTTTGCAGTTGACGTAGAGCCCACATCTTTTTGAGGAGGAGGAGAAGATAGACAATCTTTGATGATGTGACCTATCTTATGGCAATGAGAGCAGGTGGGGGGAGTCCAAGGATAGTTAACAGCTACCGGAATGACTTCACCATTGCTCCTTAGAAGCTCAATTCGCTGGGGAAGGGGTTTGGTGAGGTCCGCTTCAACCTTGACGTGGGCGATGTGAATATTGGTAAGATTTTTTGTGAATTCATCAGTTTCTTTAGGTTCACCAATGAGGCCTGCAGCAAAGCTCAACCCTTCAAGTGTTCTCAGGTCAAGGGGAAGTCCTTTAAGGTGAGCCCAGAGAGGAATTGAATCAAGCTCCGGAGTAATGGTTGACAAATCTGAGGACCACTGCGAGACATGAAACATAGATGTGCCAACATACCAAATCCTTTTCTCCAACACTTTCTTTCGAATAAAATCATTGGGGATTCTGACCAACATGGATCTGTTTATAGGATTAGTGTGGATTTCCAATTTAGTACCTTTTCCCCAGAGGTAGTTTAGAACGCTTTGAATAGCTTGGTAGGATGGAATTTTGGCAAAGAACGAACCGACAATAAAGTCTTTGTGCAAATTCGCTCCTCTGTGGAAGACCTCATCCGGGATGGTAACCTGAGGGGTACCTGATTCCGAGTAAGCAATTGGAGCCATTCGTTTTAGGCTTTTGTCTGCAGCTACTTTTGCCTTCTGGGCCCAGGTTTGAGGAGGAGGGAGCTGACACGTTGGAATGCTCTGCGACTGAGGAATAGAATCGCTAGTTTGGGTGGGAGGAGGGGGCGAGGGTTTTGAAGAGGTTGGGATAGCATTTCCACTATGCTGGGAGGCCTTTCCACAGGCTGAGTTAGTGAAAATCGGGGAGGAAAGTTTTGGGGTGAGAACAGTAAAACCCTCAACAGTGAGGGGAATAGTGGTAGGGGTAACAGTGTTGAAATTCACAGATCTGGGAAGGAGACTAAGATCTGCTGCAGTAGTAGTAGACTCCACACGGAGAGGAGTAGTGGAGGTAAAATCCTGACCAGCGACAGAGCCAGCTGAGACGGTCCCCTTAGATGGGGAAAATTGCCTAGCGGGGGCTGAGTTTTTGGTGGTAGTAGAGCCTGAAAGGACAGGGAAGTGGGCGAGAAAGTCACGGGAGAGGAGGTCAGGGGGGTCAGGGGGAAGGGGAGGAGGGCGGACAGGAGAACTACCAGAAGTAGTCGGCGGTGGGCTCAGTACGGTGGTACGGACAGGAGAGAACCAGGGATTCTCACTCGAACTCATTCTTTTTTTCAATAGTTTAAAAGTATTTACTTGTTTTTGTTGTGTCACGTATTTGTCAACTATTCGACAAAAAACTATATATTCGTGGGTAAAACTATATATATACGTATAATATGATCCATCATGTGAATTAGATTTGTGTTCTCGCTTTTGTCTTCTCATGTCTTTCATGATGTGGGCACAATCATGGTGGTTGATATAAGATGTCCATAAAACTCGCACATTATCTTCGATCTTAGAAAAAACATATACAATTAAATTCCGTGCATAGGATTTTTCATGCTCTTTTCTAGTATAGCTTTGAAAAGAAAAAAAATATTTTTGCATGTCAACCCATTAGACGTCAACCTAGAATTATTTAGTTGTAGACTTTTAGTATTGTGTAAAAATTTTAATTATAAAAATGGCTGTTGACACACTAATATAATTTAAGTTATATATAGAAGTTCACATATATTAACAATATCAAAATATAATTTATGCGTTATATTATATCAAATACCATTAGATATTAATAAATTTGGTAGAATTTCATTAAGAAAAACTTAGACTAAATATAAAATTTTAAGAGTATAAAACATAGGAAATATCATGCACTTGAGTATATATGATTATATATGATTATATAGACATTAGTTATCAAAAATATTCTTATATTAATTGAATTCTTATGTTCTCTTTTTTTCTCTATCTCACTTTTTTTTAAAAATATGACATCACTCATATAATAAAAATGTAACTTTATTTTCCTAAATATATGTTATAATTTAGTGTGAATATAAAAAAAAAAAAGTAAGAGAAGAATAGGGTAGAAACTAAAAAAGCAGAAAAAAAAAGAAGTGGAGATTTTTCAAACGGAGGAGATAGATGGAGGAATCCAGCTTCTCGCCCTCGTACATCAAAGAACATGCATACAATTTTCTCGTAATCCTCAGCTCAAACCCCTAAAGAAGTTATTCCTAATACTCAGAAATAATTAATGTCAAATTTTTTTCTCTTGAAATGTACGTAGTCTCAACAAAGAAACAAAAAAGTTGGTGATCCGCAACTGGATAAATAAGGAAGATATGCAATTTGGTTGTTTATTGGAGATGTGTGTCAAGGAAAGTTAGTGTCAACAACAGATTGTTGATTCTGGTTTCATATATGGGTACTTTCGAAAGATGATGTAAAGCTAGTTACTCTAATATTCAAATCCGATCAGATGATAATATTCTCAGTACTGTTAGAAAGAAGGGAGGATGAGTTCTGTTATTCTTTTCATCTATGCTCTGAATCTGACAGAGGAAATAAAAAGTTTGTGGGGAACATTTGCAATCATCATAATTGTCCAATGTTTCACAAATAATTTTGGACGGTCATGGAGAAATTCTACAAGGAGAGAAACATTTTGATTTTCAACCTACTTCAACTGTTCATACATGTATGAGGGATTTTCAAGAATTGGTTCAAAAAATGTTCTTTGATGGATTTAGGAGCTCATATCACTCCATTTATATGGTGTAATAAGAGGGAGAAAGGATTGATTTGTAAGAAACTAGATAGAATCCTAACAAAGGCTATATGGCCTCATAATCATGCAATATTTATGGGATTTTTGAATCAGGAAGAGTTTCTGATCACTTGCACGATCGGATACAAGTAAACGCAAAGGAAGTAAGATAAAAAAAAAAAAAAAAAAG
>OVBB01002010.1:0-12487 GCA_900406415.1 Isatis lusitanica | reverse complement strand
AGGCAGAGCCAAAACTACAAAAATTAACCAATGTGCTACTTCAGACAAGTCACAAACAAACTTCGATGTTCACTTCAGTCTAACGCTGAATTAGAAGAAACACAAAGTGAATAAGAGAGACATGAGATGAAGAAGCACAGAAACACACCTGGAACCAGATTTTGAGGTAGAAAGCGGTACAGGAGTGACCAGCGGCGTGGAGGAGGCGGAGGGCGACGCTGCTATCGACGCCGCCACTGAGGAGGACGGCGACGCGAAGAGGCTTCTCAGGCATGGAGCACGAGAGGTACTGGTCAGCGAGAAACGCATGGCGACTATAGTCACGGCGGGAGGAAAGGAGAGGCTTAATCGGACGAGGAGACTGAAAGTGAGAGGAAAAGGGCAAAACGCGGAAGTAGACTGAGAGAGAAGAAGAAGAAAGGGGAAGAGGGCGAAACAGCGACGGTGACGAAGAGAGTAAGGGCTTCACAACCGCCGACAACATCGGAGTTCGATGAATTATAGCCGTAGATTCCTGTCAGATTTGAGTAATATTAATACGTAGGCCCAAATTGGATATTTAGGTTTGTATAAGTAGCAGAGACGAAGAAGGGAGAGGAGTTAAAAAAAATAAAAAATAAATAAACAACCGCAGAAGAAGAAGAAGAAGAAGAAGGACGGAGATACGATGACAACCGTCGGATACAACATCCCTCTTGATCTGGCGATCGAGATCCTCTTAAGGTTGCCGCCGAAATCCCTCTTCAGATTCAGATGTGTGTCGAAGACATGGTGTTCCATCATCCGTAGCCGACAATTCGCCGACGCTTTCATGTCTCTCTCTCGACCTCGTATCCTCTTTGGTTTAAATCCTCATTGTGAAGATCGAATGATGTTCCTATCCTCATACGATCAAAGTTACAATTTTTACTCATCATCATCGTCGTCGACCGTAGCCGCGAAAAAGAGCACCTTGACGATCTCCAAAATCAGATCTCATGATTTCATCCGACAGAGAAATTCTGTCCGTGGCTTTGTCTGTTGTTCCCTCGGGGGTCGTTTCGTGGTATGTAATCCGAACACAAGACAAGTCATAGTCTTGCCCGAAGACTATGTCAGAGAAACTTACATGTACTTGGGATACGACCAAATCAACGATCAGTACAAGTTATTGCGCCTGAAGATGAGGACTTGCTCGAGTTCACCTATTTCACACAGTGTATGCACGTTGGGAGGTGAACTATCTTCTTCCTCATGGAGGCCCATCGAGAGTAGTATCCTTTATTATGAATGTGCATATAATGGAGTATGCATTGACGGGGTTGTGTATTATGAAGTTAGCTTGGAACCATATGGTAACTATATGGAAGTGGGTAGCTTTGATGTTGCGTCCGAGCAGATTCGTCTCATTAAAACACCTCAAAAGATGGTAGCAGCTCACCTGGCAAACTACCGAGGGAAGTTAGCTGCTTATAATTCCTCTGTTGATGATCGTATAATTTTGTGGGTTCTTGATGATGTTAAGAGTCAAGTGTGGCAAAAACGGGTATGTGTCTTTTCTTTTATTACCCACTCTTTGTTGTTGGATTTACACATGCGCTTTGCTGGTATAACGGCTACTGGAGAGATCGTCTATTATCCATCATGGACTTTGTCTGATCCTTTCGAGCTTTTCTGTTATGATGTGGAGAAGAAGATGGAAAGAAGAATTAGAATTAAAGGGCTTATAGGAGATATTAATGATTTGGTTCGTTGTACTGTCTCCCTCTCATGCAGCTTTGTCGATAATATTATCTATTTGTAGATGGGGTTACGTGTTGTACTAGTAAAAGTCTTTTTTTGCTTTTTTATCTGCCTTTGTCTCATGTTGCTATTTAACAATAATACAAGATCATGGATTTGTGTTTAATTGAATGACTGTTCGATTTCAGTCTTTTTTAGAGCAATTGTTCAATAGTCCTTTTATTTACTTTCGAGGATGTGTACCAAAAGTTGGTGAATTTTGTTTAGTTCATCAAGCAATAAGCCTTTGCCGAAACAGAACCATCACCGTAAGTCCTGGAACTGGGGACACTCTCTCTCTCTTAGTAGAGATTTTGCAACGGTATCTGGACTTTCTGTGCTTTCATTTTAATGGCTCTGTAACAAAATTGTTGCAGAGGAGGCAACTCAGTTTACAGCTCATCTGAAACTGATTAAGAAGGTTACACCAAGCAACGCACAAGGCCATGGCCTTGATGACATCTCTGGAATATACCATTATCGTAGTATTAACAAAAGCTTAATCTGATGATCATCACATTTTAATTTGAACAACCATGTCACCATATCTGTAATATTTGACTCACAGTGCTTGTATCTTTCATTTTTGTAACCTCAATACCAAGGATGGTTTTGGCTTATCCTCTATTGGGTTCTTAAGGTGCATTAATCTGCCTTTTTAAATTATCTGCAAAATTTCATGCTTCTGCTCGCGGTATATAGTGTCCTTCAAAGACAGCTGTTAGTGAGATTTCTTATGCTTTATCAAATTGTAGCTGTCTGGTATAGTTCCATTACCAATTATTCGGAATTTGGTCCAAACTCGAATTCCCTTATTTCTATTCAAGCCCCCTGAAGGAAGTTTGTACTGGTCTACTTCCTAAATTCACAATTTGTGAATTCTAATTATACCATGCACGACGGAGCGCGACTTATGATTGATATCATTTGTCTTTTATAAACTTTTTGGCTATTTTATCTGCAAAAGTGGCATATGTACGAAAGTTCATATGGAAAACCAAAATAGAAGACTGTTGTTGGAAAAGAACAAGTACGAGGCTGAGATTCATTAGTCCTGGCTGAGTCTATGAATGCTTAGAGTGCATCAAAACCTGTGTTGTTGGAGCTGGTTGACACCGGGCATCTTCATTAGTGACTCATAAGCAGCATGAACATTTTTAAGCAACTTCTCAAGTGACTCAAGAGCAGATTCATCCTCCTGAAAATACCAAATATTATGGGTGTAAATATATATATATATATATATCAAACAAAAGCCAATACAGATTTGGAGTCTTGAGTTTACCTTAAATTGAGCTTTTAATCTCCCGTCTGTGAAGGACCGAGGCAGGCACTTTACTAACTCTTCACAAGCTCTGTGAAATAGACAAATTTATGTGGTCAACATATATGGTTAACTTGAGATAATTTGAAATTTAACTACCTAACATACCTTGCGCTTTTTGAGAGGTGGAGATAGCATTCAATTGCTAACTTCGCACACTTTGACCGAGGCTCCACGTGTGAATTGAGTATTGCTGCCAAACCATTAGCTACGCCGTGAAACTCTTTTCCATCTTTTGTCACGTGATTTAATCCCACTTCTGTCCTTAGAATATTATCTACTATTATCAATGCAATCTGTCATAACAACAACAACAACAAAACTATGAGTGTTAAGGAAAGAGAATATGTATTAAAAACAAAAAAGTGTTAGCAAATTATGTACCTCTCTTGCATCCTTTAAAGTTGAAGGATGAGACATGGAACGGAAGCAGACTGGAAGAATATCGGTGTTGAGAAGCACACGGATATTGTCAACATTACCGTCCTGAAATTTAGAAAAACCAAAAATTCAAAAAGAAACAAATTGTTCCCAACAAAAAAAAAAAAAAACCTTACCTTAACAAGTGTATCTATAACCTCTAGGCAACGTTTTTGAAATATTGCTGTAGGTAAGTTGGTGCTGTTTGCTTCAATAATATGATATAAGTACATATGCATGCCAGCTGAAAACAATAAAGTAAATTGAGTTGTTAGTGGAATCAAAAATATTATAAACCTAGAAATGATAGTAATAAACAGGAATAGACAAATACCCTTTATGAAATGTGCCCTTGTATCCAAGTCACACGCCACACACTGCAAAACAATTTTAGTCATGATTCACAAAATCATCTAAAATCAAACAAACAAAAAGAGAACTGTAATTAGAAACTTACCCTCAGAAGCCGCACTACCCTGCATAAGCGCTTAGATTTATACGGTGTCAAGGATGCTGGTGAATCACTGAAGAGTTGCTGCAAAACAATAAGAGGGAAACAACAAATTACTATCAACAATTTTTATTATGATACCAACCAAATGGAAAAAGAAATTTCATACCATTAATAAGAAGCTAATAGTGCCTTTGGAAAACCACAACGTGGGTGCCAAATCTCGGAATAGCCGTGCATCCTACAACAATAAAAAAAAAAACCATCAACAATTCTAACATCTGTCTTTGAGAAATATACTTTTTACCTTTGTGAGGTCGATGAGAGCACTGTCCGAACGAGCAGTGTCACTGAGATCCAACACCAGTTGCTTCATGCCAACAGGGAAANGGGAAAAAAAAAAATTAACTTAAGATAAAAAAAAAAGCAAAAAGGAGGTTTTGAGAAAGATTACTCACCATGATGTGACAAAAGGTTGCTTCCTCTTGTTTAAGTATCTCAGCTATGTTGTCTTCATGTTTTTTCAAGACAGAACTCATCACACTGACAACTGATGTAGCAACTCTGCAAGTGATGAAAAAAACATTATACAAATATAGAAGCTGAACCAAATAATGGACTTACTAGATCAATGACATAAATATTACCCGCTGAAAAAGCTTTCTTTTGCTTCAAGAAACTGCATCCCGTGACGAACCGTTCTGTAGAACATACGCCTCATCGCATACTCACGACCTTCAGGACCTACAAAAGAACATATTTTATTGTAAAATATTCACAAAATAGAAAAGAGATCACAGAACATTTCATTGAATATAGCCAAACCAGGACACGATCCATGTGCAATAGCAAGTGAGATGGTTCTGATATGATCAGCAACGACTCTGTATGCTTGGTTGACATTGTCCATGTTGTCATCATATGACTTGATCCCTGTGGCCTGAAATGTAAAATATTTGCATAAGTATACAGAAAAGTCACATAATAGTCAATACAATGCCTGAAAATTTACCTTCTGGATGTCTTGGTAGATAGGTAAGAACAGGTCAGTCTCATAGCTGCTGATCTTGTTTTGAAGAAGACAAGCCACAGTCTCTAACTCCATGCTGCTACCAACATACTTGGTAGCAAGAGGCTTCAATGAGCCGTCGTCGCAGTCTCTCTTGAACTTTTGTTTTGTTTTTAAGATAGGGAGTATATCAGAAGTAATAACACAAAAGAGAGAGAGAGAGAGAGAGATAGAAAGGGAGAGTTTGTACCTGAACAAAGACAAGATTCCATAGTTTCTTTTCAACTAAAGATGCAACGTTCTTGTAATGTATCTGAGTCCAAGGTCCACACAGACCTGTGTCTCCCACCTCCCAGAAGTTGTCCTGAAGATTCATCAAAAGGTAAAGAGCATTAGAAAATCCTTAGGTTTACATTTTGGAGAATAAAAATCATAAACGAATACATACTTTGCAAGGTAGCACATGCTCAGGTGGAAGAAACTTGAGCCATATGTCTTTAGTGTCATTATCAGGTAGAAGGCCGGCCTTCTCATCGCCAGAAAAGTAGGTTGCGTAAATGAGATTAGGCCATACCCCATACACCTTTGTCAACATGTCCCAGGAATATTCGATGGCTTCTTCTTTAAAGTAATCTCCCATTGACCAGTTAAGAAGGATCTCAGAGGAGGTATGAGCGTGATTCTGACCCACAATCTCCATGTCTCTGTAATTTCCACCCACAAGCTCGAGATCGTTGTAGTTTTCACCAGCACGGATACACATTTGGGTACTACACGCCCGCTTTGGATTGCTTAGATCCGTGCTTGTATCAGCCTCCCCCAAGAGTATCGTTTTATACTGACTCATTCCTTGCAAGCAAAAGAAGCAAAATCCGGATTAGAATCATTCGTTTTTCTTAGTTTCACAAGAGTAAGAAGAAGAGAAATTGAGCAGAGCTCTCTGATCCATGATAGGTCCCAGTTATGGAATCATCAATGTTGTTCTAGAAACATGAACATAAGAAGTAAGAACACACACAACACACAAGTTCTTTTGGCTAGTTTAGACTACCTCTTTTTAGGATTTTCATTGATTTAAACAGAAAAGGTTGAACATCCGCGCGTTCCTTACAAATTAGAAACAAATAACTGAATGGGAAAAGAACATGGGTCACTAATCCTACAAAACAGGAAGTGGTGAAGTGATTTGTTTGTTTGCTAGACCTAGTCAAATTATTTATCCTATGTACTCATAAATCCATTCCTCAATGTCGATAGATGATTATACATTACAAATTTTCCTCCTAAACTAAATAACTGAGACAAGATACGATGCAATTACAGGGGAAGGAATATACAGTCCTGAGATCATTGAAAGAGATGAAACGATCCGTCTTCGAATTTGTTTCGGCATAAAAGATATAAGATCAAAACACAAATCTATAAACTCATCGACATAATGATCAAACTCAAACCCCTATGCTCATCGAGATCACGGAATCACGGATAGAAGATCAAACACAAATCCCTAAGCTCATCGACATAATGATCAAACTCAAATCCCTATGCTAATCGAGATAACAGATATACGATCATCAAATTCCGAGTTTGTTTCGTACCTCCGAGAACATCATTGTCGGTCACCGCCGATGGCAAGAAGAGAAGATGATCGTTGGTAACCATCGTGTGGCCTTTCTCCTTGAAGTAATCAAAATAAGCTTGCCGAATTAGTTTCGCTGGCCATTTTAGCTGCGACATCGTCTCTTCTTTCTTCTTTCTCTGCGTTTCTTTGCTCTGGTGTGTTGGCCTCTGCGAGCTTTCAATTCAAAACTATGGCGGTCTCGAATTTTTTTCTTTTATAAAACGATCCTTTCAGTTTTCGCAATTGATTAATAAAACAAATCCCTTCAGTATTTTATTTCAGCTCCTTGGCCCATATAAAATAAATTGGGCCGGAACAAACAAAAGGTTTACAAGGGATTTCACCCTGATGCTAATTTTTCCCGCTCATCACTATCGAATCTACATCGTTCATTTTTCTCTAATCGAACGGCAAATTATAACGATCCGCGTCCTTTCTTCCTATTGGGTGTGTGCAATGCTGCCACGTCTCTAGCTTCAAATTAAACGTTCATGTTAATTTTATTTCTGACTTTGGTCAAACCGGTTTGAACGTCGGTTTAAATCAGCTCAAATACGGTTAAGTTTCGGTTTTCTACGATTCTGTATTGGTTTGACTTCATTCAGTTAGTTAGAAACCGGTTTTGTTTACTAAACCGTTGATTATTTCTTTTTTTAAATTCAAACCTTGAACCAATTCATAAAAAGTTCAGTTAGATGTGGTTAGGACCTGGTTAATTTGATTCGATGTTTAATGTAAGCATAAATTTAATGTTTGTATATCATATTATTACTTTCTTAAATTTTTCCAAAAGACCTTTTTATTAATAAAATATGTATTTTTATTTAGACTTTATCTTTTTTTATAAAAAAATAGAATTCTTTATGATTTTCAAAATATAAAAAATATAAATTAATTAATTTTAAGTGTACATCTTAACTTTTAAAGGGAAAAATAAAAATCTAAACTAAAGATTACATTTACATTTCATTTTTACATTTGTAATATACCATAAAAAATTATATAATATAAACCTCATAAACTATTTCATTATGTTGTATTTAAAATTAATTTAATCCTATATAATACTCTTAATAATAGTATATACATATTATTATTATTATTACTTGGTTAATATAAATACTACATCATAAATTGATGGAATACAATTTAAAAATACTGAAGTAAATATAATAGATAGTAATGAATGTAATGTGACAAACAAACAAAAAATTCTAAAGTTAATTAGTTTACATGTAATACTTAAATAAGAATAAATACAAAAATATGATAAATTTGATTGGTAAGAGAAAGATAATTTTCAACATAATTTATATATAAACGAGTCAGTTAATTTGAAATTATGAAATATGCTAGAAAAATTAATATGACACAAAAATTAGTTGATTTAATTTTTTTGTAGTATCTTTAAAATTAAGAATTTCCATTAATGTATTATTAAAGGAAAACAAGAAAATTCTAAGTCTTTTTATTAGGAAGTTATAGTAAGCTTTACGATTTTTCAATTGATATTCACCTAAAGGAAAACAATTACCATTAAAAGAAAAACGTAAAACAGTCTCCCATGTTTAAACTTGAAACACGTTCCACCTCCCATCTAGACGCATCGGCCTCTCGGTCTCTCTCTCTTAAGTCTCAACCATTTATTTATTTATTTTGCCTACTCCTTGATTTTTTTCTTCTTTGTCAACTTTCCTACACCTTGATTGATACCTTTTCATCATCTTGTTAATACTCACTGTTATTTTATTTTTTTTAAAACCCTAATCCACGGCAAAATTGACCTATTTTTTTGTTCGAAGTCTAGTGTTTACATATTCCAAACTGCTAGAGAACAAAAAAAAAGAGAGAGGTTTTAATTTGCTGGGATTATTTTTTGTTTATGTTGGTTTACAATTCACTGGGAAATTGTTTCGTAAAAATAGAAAAAGAAGAGAGACATTACTGGCCTCTCCTTGGTTCAGACAAAAAAAGGTGTGTTCTTCTTACGTTACATTTCTTTCTTTCTTTGTTCATAATCACATTTTTAGTTCTCTTACACATTTTTGGATTAGAGTTAATTTCCCATCTTTTTTTTTAATCAGGAAAAAAAAAAATACAGCTTTCATAAAATTATTGGGTAGTTTTCTGTCACTTGACATCAACTTTGTCAGATTTTTCTTTGGTAATTGACGTTAACCAAACTTTCACTGATAGAAAATTTGTTGTAACCAAATTTCTCTTCTTTAATTCCTTCTTCTTTACTAGCTTTGATTTCCTAGTCTTTATTTTCTTCATTCTTATGATAATCTTCTTTCATTTTTTTTTTTTCTATTTAAAGAGGGGAAAGTTTTAGCCTTTGATCAAAGCTGATTTGTTCTTGAAACATAATTTAGGTTCTCTGGGTCTTTCTGGAACCCTCTAGGTCTCTGCACGCAAGACAAGAATCAACATCAACACTAAATTGGAGTTTGAGGTCTAAAGGTAAATGTAATGTGTGGTTAGCCTTGAAACCCCATTTTTCCCCTGAAGATAAAATATATATAAATAATAAATTCTCTCTATTATTCTGAGGGCATCTAATGAAATGTCACCTAACTAACCGAGAATCATTTACTTTGCTAGATTCTGTATGCACATTCTTTGATGTACTTGTGAAGCTCAGAAGCACAACAAACTTCAGTAGCATCTCTTAATGATGTCTGGAGATGGCTACAACAAAGAAACTCCTTCTGATTTTCCAAGAAACCCTCTTTGCATCTTCCTAAGTGATTTCAGGTAACACAACAAACCCTCTTTTTTGTAAAATTCTGTTTTCTCTACGTGATCAAGAATAAACTTAGAAAATTTTGATGTATCAGATCAGTTTTGAAATTTGATGAGCTCGGTTTAGAGATAGCACGAATAGCTTTACCTGCAGCACTCGCCTTAACAGCTGATCCTATTGCATCTCTTGTGGACACAGCCTTCATAGGCCAAATTGGTATGAACAACAACAACAACAACAACAACCAAAGAAAAGAAACAAGTCTTTCATTTGCTTATTTTGTTTCAAGATGGAAATCATGAGTTTAGTCATCGGTTTCTTGTTTTGGTGACGATTTACAGGTCCTGTAGAGCTTGCTGCAGTTGGAGTATCAATTGCTTTGTTCAACCAAGTTTCAAGAATCGCTATCTTCCCACTCGTTAGCATCACAACCTCCTTTGTAGCAGAGGAAGATGCTTGTAGTTCTCAGGAAAACACAGTCCAAGATCACAGAGAATGTATTGAAACTGGTATTAACAATACAAAGGAGGAAACTCAAGAACTGATTCCTGAAAACAGAAAAGGTACGTATATTCTTTGCAACATCATCACGATCCTCTGATTATTTGATTTCTTGAAGTACTAATCACTAGTTTTTTTTTATCTTTCTTTCAGATTCTACATCAGATGAGTCTAAAATCAGTAGCAGTATCTTTAGTATTAGTAAATCTCCAGTCAAGAAAAGAAACATACCATCAGCTTCATCTGCTTTAATCATTGGAGCCGTTCTTGGTCTTCTTCAAGCTGTGTTTCTTATATCCGCAGCGAAACCTCTCTTGAGTTTCATGGGAGTTAAACACGTAAAGCCTCGATCTTTTGGAGCTCAATATATATATACAAGTGTTATGAAAATTGAAATCATTTAAACATGGTCTTAACGTTTACAGGATTCTCCAATGTTGGGACCTGCTCAGAGATATTTATCTCTAAGATCACTTGGTGCACCTGCTGTTCTTCTCTCACTCGCGACACAAGGTGTTTTCCGTGGATTTAAAGACACGACAACTCCATTATACGCCACTGGTAATATGTCATAATCTTTTTTTAATATGATCAAAGTCCTTGAAACAGAACAAAGCTAATGATCCACCTTTTTCTTCTTTTAATACAGTGATTGGAGATGTGACAAATATAATACTAGACCCGATTTTCATATTTGGTTTTCGTCTAGGCGTTACAGGAGCAGCCACTGCTCATGTTATATCCCAGTGAGTGTAACTTCCACATTTTCTAGGCTTGTTTTCTCTAAAACAATATCTACCTCTTCTCTTATAACTAGAGGTTTGTATGTTCTTTGCTTCAGATACCTTATGTGTGGAATACTCTTGTGGAAACTGATGGGTCAAGTCGATATCTTTAACCTTAGTTCCAAACATCTTCAGTTCTGTAGATTCATGAAAAATGGTATCTGCAAATATTAATTTTTCAACGTCTTTCATCGTGAGATCTTCTCTGATCATCTTTTGATCGTTGTGTTCTTGTGTGGCTTTTTCTCTCTCAGGCTTTCTTTTACTGATGAGAGTAATCGCGGTAACGTTCTGTGTGACTCTTTCCGCATCACTAGCTGCACGAGAAGGTTCCATTTCCATGGCAGCTTTCCAAGTTTGCTTGCAGGTTTGGTTAGCAACTTCACTTCTTGCAGATGGGTTCGCTGTAGCTGGCCAGGTTTAACCATTCAGCTCTTTCTCTTCTCTTCTCAAACGATATCTTATTTCGGTTAAAGCGGTTCTAACATTTTAACAAAATGCGTCTCATAAAAGGCAATACTAGCGAGTGCGTTTGCTAAGAAGGACTACAAAAGAGCTGCAGCCACCGCCTCACGTGTGTTGCAGGTACACGTTCTTATGACTTAAGCATATAAAGATTCGGTTTTAAAGTAAATCCAAAGCTAAAAGACTAAATCTTGTGACAGTTGGGATTGGTTCTTGGGTTTGTACTCGCGGTTATACTTGGAGCAGGATTGCATTTCGGAGCAAGACTATTCACCAAAGACGATAAAGTCTTACACCTCATTAGCATAGGACTTCCGGTAATTAACTTTAGCTTCCTCTTAAACAAGATTATGTCGTTACATTGTGGCTAAAACCGGTTCTTGTTTTCTTAAAGTTTGTGGCAGGGACACAACCAATCAATGCATTAGCGTTTGTATTCGATGGAGTTAACTTTGGAGCATCTGATTTTGGTTATGCCGCAGCTTCGTTAGTTTTGGTGGCTATAGTTAGCATTTTGTGTTTGCTCTTACTCTCCTCGACTCATGGCTTTATTGGTCTTTGGTTTGGTCTCACCATTTACATGAGTCTTAGAGCAGCCGTTGGATTCTGGCGGTAAAAATCTATGAGTCTCTTTGTTTCTTTTTTTGGAAGTCAAAAAGGTAAATACTTTATTAACAAAATGTGATTGGATCCGTAACAGGATTGGGACAGGAACTGGACCTTGGTCTTTCCTGAGGAGCTAAAGGAAGAGAATTAGAGGGAAGGGCAATGTTTTTAATTGTTCTTAAACCTTTTTTTTCTAATGAACTTGTAATAATTGAATAAAAATACAAAAAAATGAATCTGGAGATGCAAATAATTTTTATGCGAGTTAGTAATACTCTTGTAAATATTAATGTTGTATCCAAAAATTTGAGACCCTTTGTCCAATTTTTCGTTCCCGTTTTATCCATATTTTTAAAAAAAAAAATTCAGAGATTTTTATGTTTAAAACTAAAAAGTTTAAATTTGGATGAATTATAAGAAAATTATGGTTGGTTTTAAAGTAAATTAGTTTTTTTTTTGTCAGTTAGTTTCAGATCCTGTATCTGGACAAATATCAAATTAACAGAATTAATTGATCATCTACATTGAAAATCAGATCAAGAAAATAATCGTATCCAGAAATTATCTTTGATAATAATTTTGAAGAAAAAAGAGTTCATCCTCAATAAGGAACGAAACAAAAATAATAGGTCCATGTTTAGAAAATAGAAACTCTCATCTCTAAAACATGATTGGCTAATAGCTACTCTGAATTTTAGTTTTTAAAAAAACAAAAACAATAAAAACCCAATCTTTATTAGGCAAATTAAAAAAAAAAAGTAGAAACCTTTACGAAAACTCCTCTGCCATTCTTTTCCA
>OVBB01002009.1:0-12490 GCA_900406415.1 Isatis lusitanica | reverse complement strand
TAACAAATTTACATATTAGAATCAATCGAGTTACCTTGACGACGTTTCGCTTAAATCAATCGTTTCGCTTAAAGCTATTCAAGGTAAGTCAGTGAAATAAAAATCTACATTAACTTAAATTTAAGCACAGATTCTCATCGAAACTTGTACAAATTGAAGCTCGATTGAAGAAGAAATCCGAAAGCAATTGAAGAAGAAAGAAGAAGAAGAAGAAGAAGAAGAAGAAGAAGATATATAGAGATTAAAATAAAATTTATATACATATTTTCTATTTTTAATATTTATATTAACAATAGAAAATATGTATAAATAATAATTTTTTCATTTTTCATAAATTTGCGGGTACCCGCGAACCCGCAAAATAAAATACCTTGACTAGCAGCAGGTTTAAAACCGCGGGAACCAGCTGATTTTAACTCAAATTCCACATCCGCCCCGCATTAACTCGATGTTGCATATGTAAAATATATATAGTTACATATGTAAATTTTTGTTGATAAATGATATATATATTAAGAATTTAATATAAAAGTTATTGATACGAGAAAATTAAATTTTTTTAACTTATTCCAATTTTTATAATTTTCTTATTTTATTACTAATCTCTAAGATGATTTTTTTTATATTTAAAAAAAATTCTAGAATCACCCGCTATCACCAGCAACCGCAAACGCTTGCAGAAAGCAGCTTTTAAAATTTAGTGGTATAAAGCGGTTAGAAGCGGTACAAAGCAAAATTTTTTATGATTGTTACTAACCGCCGCCAACCGCTATCACCCGCTGCGTTTGCGTTTGCAGGTTATAGCGGGTGAACCAATCAACACCTTGGAACTAACTGTATGAGGTTTTCACAATTGACCTTCCCGAGATCTGCTACAATGGCAACGACACCATGAAGGTAACATTGAGGTTTTAAAATTAGTATAACTGCAGCTGATTTGCATGCGGAATTATCTGTTCAATCTTGTCACTCATATCTTTAATCTATGCCCTGAATTTTGGTATCATGGTTCTTGCCCTTGGTATTATTTAGAAGACCTGCAAAAGAAACGAACAAAGACACTACAATTATCACAAAAAAAACAACGGAAAGCTGAATCTGGTAATACACACGAATAAACCACTAACATGCCCACTCCATAATTGATTTATCCACATTTTTACTCCGCGAAATTAGACACTCAAAATTTTCTTCAATATTTTTGATGTATCATGATGAAACAAGAGTAAAGTCAGAATACAATTTCTGGATAAAGGTAATCTTTGTCTCAAACTAATCATTCGGTTAAGGAAATAACCATTCATAATCTCACGCCCACAAAGTTATAGAAACCAAAACCAAAATATTGTAAAGGATATCATTCACATTATCACAAAACCAATCAATCCTTGTATCCTATCCTGAAGACCTCATGTTCGGTAAAATGAATACCCTGGAGCTACCAAACTCTAATTTGAAAGTTCACAAATTGATCACACTAAGTCGGATAAGAGAGATATCGTGCGCAAAAATCTCCAGACATTTCATTTGAAAATTTTAGAACATTGGTGTTTAGTTAAATTGCCACACAAGAATGTGGACTGATTTATACTCTTCCACACATATTCTCTTTAGTTATTCTAATATTTTCAAATGATTGTTACGTATAAAATCTCCAACTTTTATATATTGTTGTAATTATGGCAAACAATTGAGAACATTGTATGAGCTTCCAAATAATCAGGAAAACCCCTGCCTTTCGGAAGTACCATGAAAGAAATGAGTCAGATTCAGATTACAAACACCATCACAATAAAATTTTGTAACAGAAACAGTGCAATGGGACTCTATGATAATTTGAATTCACAAAAGAGAAATGGCGAACCAAATAGCCAAAATACTAATCTGAAATGTGTGGACTGATTTATACTCTTCCTCTTGTTATTATTCTCGTCTCGTTTAGTTACGTAGAGACTAAAAACAATCACTTGAAGATATTAGAAATTTAAGTAAAGAGAATATTAGTTACTTAACCAAAGATGGAGATAGCAAACATCAAAGAAAACTTTCGGTAACAACCATCTCTGAGAGATAAACGACCGATTTGGGATCCTTAAACCGGTAGACTTAGTGTTTTTTTTTGCCTTTATTTTTTGACCAACCTCTTATTATTTATATATCAAAGCTCAAAATGTAGGCTTACAATTAGGCTAACAAGGGGTTGTTTTGCCAAAAGGTTTACTAGCCCATTTTCAGTTTTTGGAATTTAAACAAAATATATAAAATAAAATAATCGAGCATATATATAGATATCAGAGAGGATCCCATCGGCGTTGACGATTGATCCACCGGAGTTGATTACTAGGATGAGATGAAGCGAGTCTGTCCGAACTGCGATTCTCTTGGCACCATTGGTGTTTGCATTGATTAAAGCGGATCTGATTACAAGCGCCTCCGCGAGAGCTCACTCAACTGAAGTGGCAATGTTGGAGTGGTACATTATCAAACCGTTAGCATATTTAAGAACCCAACCAAGTCCCGCGTTAGAAGAAGCTGAACTCCGTGCGACATCAGTGTAGATGATAATCTCAGTTTCAATGGTGTTTTCGGCTCTATTGATGCTTAGACATGATGCTCTTGGAGTTGAATTCTTTGGATTCTGAATCTGGGCTTCCACCAATTCCCCGACTGAAGATGAAGCCTTTGCGATTGTCTCCTGAATCGAGATTGTGCAGTTTTAAAGACTCGTTGGTTTCTTGATATCCACATCATCCATATGATCCATGGGGAGAGGTAGCCTTTATCGGTTCTAATGGGAGGTAGAGTTAGGAGGTTCTTGGTCATGGTTATGCCTTGATTGACACTTATGTTTTGGGGAAATATGCAGGGGTTTTGAACTGGGGCGCTTGGCCAGACTTCTCGTGCAAAAGGGCAGAGGCAGAGTACAAGTGCAGTTGTTTCAAGCTCCAAGCAGTAGGTGCATTTGGCATTGATCCGAATACCTCAGATTTGAAACTTTGCACTTACTGGTAAAGCCTCTTGCAGAGCCTTCCAAATGAAAGTTTTGATTCTTGGGGACGTTTTAACCGACCGTACCTGCCTGTTCTAATCTGTTTGGGTTGACGGTTCGGTGGGATCAGGGGTAGGTAACTTATTGAAGGTGATGTAGCCAGTTTTGGTGGTGAATTGACCGGAACGGTGAGCCAACCACCTAAGCTTGTCGGATACATCTAGTAGGATGTGTTTGAGNTTTTACCAAAAAAAAAAAAAAAGAATCTTTTACTAAAGAGTTTTGAGCTGAAAAAAATTAAAAAATAAGAGAAATTAAGGTTTGGGTACTGTGAATTGTTAACTCTAATAAACTCTAACCCGAGAAGTTTAAATGTGCAATTTTTTTTTATTTAAAAATTCAGACGTGTGGAGAAAGAGTTGGTGTCTTGAAGTTTAAGTTCAAGTCAGAGATTTTTATACTCTCCATTGTTTCTCTCTCCTTTGACAAAGTCAACAAACACAATATGAGTGGGGCTTAGTTCTTGAGAGATGGGTCGTACATCCTCCAGATGATTTCCTGCAGTTTGTCACAATATGGGTTAAAATCAGTAAGATTCCTTTAAACTATTATACGCTGGAAGCCATAGCATCGTTAGCTCAGTTGCTTGGGAAGGTTGATGTTGTAGCCTTTGATCCATCCAAATCACAGCACAAGATTTTGTGCGAGTGAAGGTCGAGAGTAGTGAAGTTACCTGATGAGCAATCTACAGTAATTCAATTTCACTATGAGAAAATTCAGAAACGGTGCTTCGCATGTGAACGGCTCAATCACGAACAGAGTTAATGCCCTTTGCTGCTTAAAACGACAAGAATAAATTACTGAGAGAAATCAGAAAGCAGAGGAGAAAAAATGAGGAAGAAAAAAAAATGATCGAAATCCACTGTTTGGAGTCTTGGAAGAGAGACAAGAAGGTGTTGATCCAAACAAGAGACCAAAGATTACCAAAGAAGTATTAAATGAAATGTGGAGGTATTTGGAAGATCGATCGGTCAGAGAAGAGAGAGTCATAGTTTTGGTTTTGGTAGCAAAAAAAGACATGATGGTTAGAAGGACAATACTACGCTTGGAACATATGCCAATAGTAACCAGAGATCTCTGGTGGTCAAATTCTAGAATTGGGTAAAGGAAAAGGGATCATCTTCAATTATGGAGTCAAATCTGGTGAGGATACTAATTTCAGCAAAGGCAGTTGGTGACAATTTGCTAGGAGAAGCATTTCAAGCTGCGGCTCTGAGAAGCTGGAACCCAGTTGATCTCAATGACCCGACAGCTAGTGAGTGGGGGAAACAGTTGTGGTGATAGTGATATCTCTCATTTAGGTTCAACGGCTTTTAGTGTGGGACTCTCTGAGCCATGCTATTCTGGAATTTCAAGGAAGAAATCAATACCAAGGAAAACACCTTATACATCGAGGAGGAAGCCAATCGCAAATGATGAAAACCCTCAAGCGATGGTAATGTTCTCGGAAAAGCACAAAGGAAAGCTGGAAGATGGAGTAACGAAGAGAAAGATATCGATTCAAGATGAGGAACTTGTGATCTCAATAGCGAAAAAATGCCTCAAGGTAGTCCCAAAGGGGGGACCACCCAATCCTTAATTAGCATTTTGTGTTGGAATTTCCAACCTATTGGATGGTCTGATGGTTTGACAATTCCCCGACTTTGAGGAGTTGCGTAAAAGGCACTTCCATGAGCTAATGTTCTTGATGTAAAAAGTGAAAATTAGGAATGAAATGGTTGATCTGCACGACTGGTTTGATTAAAATGGTGTACATACGGTTGAGCCCCTTGGGTGTAGTGGAGGGCTTGCTTTGGTTTGGAAAAGCTCGGTTAAAGTATATCTTCTTTTTTTGACAGGAATCTGATGGACCTTTAGGCTCAGTTTGGCGCCATCAACTTCTTTGTCTCTTATATATACCGCTCCTGTGGTTAAGAATAGGGAAAAATTTTGGGAGCAGATTAAAAGAATATGTAATACGATCTTGCCCAAGGATACTGACTTTGGCAAGCTATGAAATCGAATGATTGATAGAGATGATGAAACCGATGTGTTGTGGAGAGTTGGGATGAACTCGGATGGTATATGAGTCGATGTGATGAATTAGTTGATCTCTTCATGGAATTCGATGATGAACAAAACGATGGCGATGAACTCGATGGAAGATGAAGAGTTGAGTGATGGTTTGCGAATGGGATATAAGTGTGGATTTGATGGAAGAAAGTAGAGAGTGGAGTCGGCAAGAGGGATGGGAAAACTCTTGCAAATGAACTTGTTAAATCTCAATGATATGACACACAAAGAAATCGAACAAGCAAACTTATTGATCTTAATGACATTACATACGAAAAGAGCAACAAGAGTCTCCTGGATATAACCCACCATAAGTGATATAACTTAGAAAAGTTTTAGAGTAAAAGATAGATGAAGCAGCAGTAGCAGACATGATGAGTTTAAATAGGAAAGAAGGGGCTCGGTATAAGCACCGAGTATCAACCCTAAATTAGAAATAAAAATAGAACCGAACATATAACTAAACCAGATGAGTCATGGGTTTTCGGGATATCACAAGGACGAATGTGGGGTAACACTAAGGCCTCGTTAGGTAAAACCCAATTGGGACAAAAACCTAGCAAGCGGAAAAAAGCACACATAGTGTTACCAGTCCTTATATACAAACCGATGTGGTAAGTATAGTTAGGTTTTCAAGAGTCTTGATTTGGTTCAGCAGAACTTCCAAAGCTTTGTGGAAAGCCTTAGTATTGGATCTTGTCATTGGACCACTCGGAACCTCCAAGTCTTGCTCAGCTACACTCTTGACTATTCCTTGCTCCTGCTCAGCTACAAGCTCTTGATTGTACTTTTCCATGATCACATTACCCCCTCCCTTTTGAAGAGGATTTGACCTCAAATCCAAGTTATCTGCAACAAAAGGTATAAGATTAGTAATATTAGAACTTGGGCATACATGGTACTTACCTCGCATAAGCTTGGGCTTGTAATGTGCTTCTGGAGGATTTTCTTTGATCAGGATGAAGCGGTTGACAGGTTTATCTTGCTCAAAATCCGGTGGTTTTATTCGTGTGTCTTATGTTCTCCTTTGGTTCCTTCTTTTTTGCTTCTTAGCTGTTCCAAAACCTGCATTTGGCTCTTTTGACAAAGACCAGCGACTTATATCTGTGTAAATAAAAATAGGAATAAACTTAAGAACAGAGACACTTAGCTGTTTGAGTCCAACCTCTTTGTATCAGTCTCGTATTGTAATAAATTGAATCCATCCACGACAATAATTTGGTTCTTGATCAGTGAGAACTTTTCTGGTCTCTAAAACAGTTAAACCCCAAACTTGTTGCTGTGTAATGCGGAGGCCTGTGTCTGGTGGTTTTTCTTTGATTGATAAAATTTCCAATGTTCCTGCAGTTCCTTTCTGAGCACACATGGGGCAGAACAAGTGTATTATATTTGAAGAAGAGAGGTTAAAAACAGAGTAATTGAAACTTGTGTTAGATAATTCTCATGTAACAATTTCAAACAGTTTTTCTTTATCTAAAGCATCTGAAGAAAGTTCTGAATACCCTTTATGAATTTTATTCTCGTGATCACAAATCAGAATGTGATTAGAACACCAAAAATCCTGAACAAGGCCTAAGTCAAGAAATGATTTATAAGAAAGGGAAAAGTCCTTTGCAAGCTTTGGAAAACTTTGTTTAGAAACATGATCGTTTAAAAATAGTTAGCAAAGTTCATTGACTGGGTTTACATCACATAAAAACGTTTTGCCCTTTCTCAAACAAAGTTTTAACCATTACAAACTCTGTCTTAGTTCTAATCAACTCAAAGGTGTAGCTAAACAAAGAAACTTTCAAAGCAGGTTCAAATTCACGCAACTCATAAAAGAGAAAATCTTTTGACTTAAAGAACTTTTCACAAGTAAAGATCTCAGAAACTGAAAACAGTTTGTCAAAAATCAAATTTGAAACTTAAAGTTCTTTCACGGTTTCTAAACCAAAACATTTTTCAACTTGAGCAGAATCCATAATAAACAAATTAGGTTCAGTCCGAACCAAATCAACTTCCTTACAGTGCTTTCATGAATCATAAGCGGATAGCATTAGAACTGGTTCTGGGACGAAATGGATTAGATTCTCCGAGTTATCAAGTATATATAGCCAAACTCTTTTGTGGTTCTCCTTGTGATTATTCTTCTAAGACCTGTGAAATAGAACCAACACTACTCAGTTGCACCGGTTCTAAGTGGGTTAGTTTCTCAAGTACAAAATCAGAATGAATAAAGGAAAGATCACACTTAGCTTCAGAGGATTTCCTAGGGAAGTTGGAGTGAAAACAGTTTTAGCTTGCTCTTCTATACTGCTTAAGTGTGGTTGATTTTGGACTGATGTGTATTGCTGAGTCTTCACATTCTCTGTGATCTTGTTCTCAGCGTTTTCTTCTTTCACCATGGGTGTTGCAATTGCTTCTTTGCCCCTTTGGAACACTTAGCTTTGCCAAAGCTTGCTTTGATACCACATAATACGATCCTATTTAAAGATACTGACTTTGGCAAGCTATGAAATCAAATGGATGATTGATAGAGAAGATGAAAATGATGTGTTGTGGAGAGATGTGATGAACTAGGATGGTATATGAATCAATGTGATGAATTAGTTAATCTCTTCAAGGAATTCGATGATGAACAAAACGATGGGGATGAACTCAATAGAAGATGAAGAGTTGAGTGATGGTTTGCCAATGGGATAGAAGTGTGGATTTGATGGAAGAAAGTAGAGAGTGGAGTCGGCAAGAGTGATGGGAAAACTCTTGCAAACGAACTTGTTCAATCTCAATGATATGAAACACAAAGAAATCGAACAAGCAAATAATTGATACACACGAAAAGAGCAACAAGGGTCTCCTGGATATAACACATTATAAGTGATCTAACTTAGAAAAGTTTTAGAATAAAAGATAGATGAAGCGGTTGTAGCAGACAACCAGATTTTAAATAGGAAAGAAGGGGCTCGGTACAACACTGAGTATCAACCCTAAATTAGAAAAAAATAGAACCGAACATATAAATAAACCAGATGAGTCATGGGTCTTCAGGATAGCACAAGGACGAATGAGGGGTAACACTAAGGCCTCGTTAAAAACCTTGTTAGGCAAAACCCAATTGGGACAAAAACCTAGCAAGGGAAAAAGAGCACACATAGTGTTACCAGTCCTTATATACAAACCGGGTGTGGTAAGTATAGCTGAGTCTTCATGATATTGTTCAGCAGAACTTCCAATACTTTGTGGAAAGTCTGTGTCTTGGATCTTGTCATTGGACCACTCGGAACCTCTAAGTCTTGCTCAGCTACACTCTTGACTATTCCTTGCTCCTGCTCAGCTACAAGTTCTTGATTGTCCTTGTCCATGATCACATCAATATGTGTTAACAAGAAGGAAAGATGGTGTATGTTAGGAGATTCTAATGACATACTCAATAACGGGAAAGAAAGATAGGAGGTCCGCGGAAAGGGGACATTTTTCAATCCCTTTGCAGACATGATCAAGGTCTGTGATATGGTTGAGCTTCCTAGCCAGGGTAACATTTTCTCATAGACGAACATGAAATCTTTCAGCGATCGGATGCGGCGGAAGGGCAGGTAGCCTCTGGTTACTTCACTAAGATTTTCACATCGTCTAATCTGACCTCGTTCACAGATTTATTTCAAGGGTACACGTCCAAAGTGACTGAAGAAATGAATGAAGATGTCATAAAGGAAGTGTCAAAAGATTAAATAAAGGCAGTTGTATTCTCTGTGAAAGCTTTAAGTGCCCTGTGGACCGATAGGATGTCTTGTATGCTTTTCCAACATAACTAAGATAGCATAGAGGATCAATTTAACAAAGAAGTACAAGAATTCTTCGTTGATGGTGTTATGCCCTCTAAGTGGAACTACACGCATCTGTGTTTGATTCCTAAGATCGATTATCCGTGTGAAATGGCAAGCCTCAGACCAATAAGCCTATGTTCAGTATTGTACAAATTGATCTCTAAAATCATGGTAAGACGTCTCCAACCTTTCCTGACCAAGCTAGTATTGGAATCGCAATCTACTTTTTGTCTCAGAGTGGCTTATTTCACACAATAAGCATTTACGCATGAACGGGTGCAGGGTTCGTGTACTCATCATATGGTGGTAAAGAATTCATTGCTCTGAAGTCAGATATTTCAAAAGCCTACGATCGCATAGAATAGAGTTATGTCAGAGAATTATTAATGGCAATGGGTTTTCATGTGAACTGGGTTTATTGGATAAAGGTTTGCATTTCGTTGGTCACCTTTTAAATATTGATTAATGAGCAGGCATATGGTTTGGTAGTGCCACAAAGGGATCTCCATCAGGGTGACCCCTTATCACCGTTTATTCTTGTATTATGCACTGAAAGGTTATCTCATCTACTCAATAAAGCAGAACGTGAAGGATTGTTATCAGGTATTAGTTTAGTGAGGAAGGCCCATATGGTAGCCATTTACTATTTTCAGAGGATATCTTGTTTTTGTATAAACCTATGGTGGATCAGAGTAGAGTTTTGAAGCTGATATTAGCAACTTACAAAAGAGCTACATGCCAGGAAATCAATATCAGCAAATCATCTATAACCTTTAGTGATAAAGTTGATCATGACATAAGAAAAGATATCCAAGAAATTTTTCAAATATACAACGAAGGTGGTGGAGGTATATATATGGGGCTTCCGGAGTGTTTCAGTGGATCAAAAGTGGAGCTATTTAACTAAATCAAGGATAAGCTCAAATCAAAGATGAACGGTTGGTTTCCTAAGATTCTTTCCCAAGGAGGTAAAGAGATCCTCCATAATTTTGTAGCTATGGCAATACCAATTTATGAAATGTGCTACTTTAGGTTACCAAAGAATATTTGTCAAAAACTGATATCGGCCATGTCCCAATTTTGGTGGAGTTCTTTCGAGAATTCAAGGAAAATATCATGGGTGAGCTGGAAAAAAATTTGCCTTCCAAAGGAGCTTGGGGGAGTTGGATTCAAAGACCTTGAACTTTTTAACAAAGCTCTTTTATCTAAACAAGCTTGGAAAATTCTGACGGATCCATCAAGTCTTGTTGCCAAAGTTTTCAAGAGCGTATACTTCTATGGTGGGGATTTCTTGCAAGCAAAAATAGGAACTAGGCCATCCTATGCATGAAGAAGCATAATGTTTGGAAGAGAACTAATGGAGAAGGGCATTCAGCACCAAATCGGAGATGGGAAATCGATCAAATTATGGATATACCCGTGGATTAAATATGCCGAAGGGATTATGAAACCTCCTTGGAGGAAAAATGTTATGTTTGATGTTTCTCTGTTGGTTATATAATCGCCCATGATACCATGAAATCACGTCCTCTTCTCATGCACCTTTGCTCGGCATACATGGGCATTGGCATATATCCCAGTGCCAAGACGAAGTTTCAATGTGAGATCTATTTATGTTAACTTTCACCTTTCGGTGTGTTATGGGAAAAACAAGGCTTGTGTGCCTGAACAGAGAGGATCATGGCCATGGATGATATGGAACATTTGAAAAAGGAGGAACAAATTCATGTTTGAAAGCATCCCTGTGAGAGCCGAAACTCACACTGTCAAAACTTATATTAAATGGAGATCAGAAAATTCTATTTTATAAGAACTAAAGGACTAGAAATGTAAAAATATATTTTTATTGACATTTTTCGGAAGTACAAGAATAAATTGCAAAAGCTTAATGTCTTATATTGCAAGACACTATTATACTCGAATTGGGATGGTCTCAACCTAGTACAAGCATGTATATTTATACTAGGAGACTTAATGTTCTAAAACTTCCTTTTGGGCGATGTAGGACTTTGTTCCTCTCTTCTAGCCGCCGACCTAGTCTTTTGGGCCTGACCCGCGGCCAGAAACCTTCAGCAATCATTCACCTGATCTGATCCTGGCCCGACCCAACTTTTATCGTTATGATGAATAGTAATCAATGAATAGTAATCCGTGAATAGTAAACAGTGAATAGTAATCCATGAATAGTAAACCGAACCTCGATTAAGCTTAAATCGATTTTCGGTTACCTTTTTCCCGGGGTGAATAGTGTTACATGAACATTGTTTTGATGGTGTTTCCCGCGTGAATAGTGTTCCGAACATTCTACGACTTCTGAAACTGAGGCGCCCATTTTTTTCTTTAAATCTCCAGCCGCCCGTTCCACGGTGATGGCCAGCCTCCCTGTTTCTGTCTTCGACGCACGGGCGTCTGACTGATGGGCGGCTGGTCTTCTGACCGTGGGCGGCTGGCTTCGGTTCATGGCGCCTAGGATCAGAACGTGCGGATGCTTGGTCTTGGATCGATCCAAGCCAAGGAACAAAATGCTTGAAGGGAAGATGGGCGGCTGGCTTGTTCGGGACAAGGCCAGACGCCATGTCTTGATGATGGGAGGACGGGCTGTTGGCTTGTTCGGGGACAAGGCCAGACGCCATGTCTTGATCAAGATGGGATGGGCGGCAGGCTTGTTCGGGACAAGGCTAAATGCCATGTCCTGATCAAGAGAGGATAGGCGGATCGCTTGTTGGGGACAAGACCAGACGCCATGTCCTGATCAAGAGAGGATGGGCGGCTGGCTTGTTCGGGACAAGGACAAACGCCATGTCCTGATCAAGAGAGGATGGCCGGCTGGCTTGTTCGGGACAAGGCCAGACGCCATTCCTGATCAAGAGAGGATGGGCGGCTGGCTTGTTCGGGATAAAGTCGGATCCTATGCTCTCTTGATTAAGTGATGGGCGGCTGGCCCTTGGAAAGGAGATAAGGGCGGCTGGCCTCATGCATTGAGCATAGGCGGCTGGCCCTTATGTTCGGAATGTGATCTGTTTGGTCTTGATCTCGAGTTCTCGTTCTATCAATCTTCGAGGAGGGGATTTTGACCCCAACANCCCCCCCCCCCCCCCCAAGCTCTTTGCTTTCGTGGTCCGAAGAAATGAGTTTCGAGCTGAGAGTTTATCATGATTAATGGAACGGACAGGCAACGAGTTTTTTTCCGTTCGTCCCTTCTGTTTTTAATGTCTTGTCAGAGACAAGAACTATCATGTCACGTGTGCATGGGAATTCGTACCATCATTTTTCACCACTGTACTTCTTTTTTCAATACTTCACTCCTTCTTTAATGTTCTCTTCTTCTTTCAAGTTTTCTTCTTCTTTGTTTGATATGTCGTCCAACCACAAATTCCTTTCGAGCTCAATTTGGACGCGATGCTGAACTTTCCTGTCGAGTTCAATTACTATGCGGAACAAGACGCAGGACTTGTGGGCGATTTACGAAAGTAGGTTTTTTAGTTATGGGCCTAGCAAAAGAAACATTGGGATAGGGTCCACTATATGATCTTCCCCCCCTAAAAATCGGACATGAAAGTTTCCTCTCATCCGGCTCAAGTAG
>OVBB01002008.1:0-12492 GCA_900406415.1 Isatis lusitanica | reverse complement strand
GGCTTTGACAGGTTTAAAAGGCTCAGAAGCAGGCATTTTCTTGGCTCTGTATCGAGCCAAAGCTGCAGTGCCCATTCTCCTCTGTCTTTGGTAGCCTTTGTTCTCTTGACCCGTTTTCTCGAAAGACGGCGTGCAAAGCTCTATCGCGTTTGCTACTAGCGTTTCAGGGTTGCACGAAATGTACCTGCAGTACCAACACAATTGAAAAAAACTCTTGGCGTTAACAACAAAAATGATGGAGTAACCAATGTTTGTGATAAGTGGATTTGAGAGAAGGAAACTAACACAAGCGTCTTTAACCGTGGATGGGTTCTTAAAGCTTTGATTACATCCGGATGAAGTCCAGGACGAGGTGGATCCACTATAGCAACTACGTTCTTGAACTGTGGTATTGTAGATCGTTCCGGCTCAGAAGAGGAGTCCTTCTGCTCTGAGTTTGAGATTTCTTCTGTTGAGGAAGTTTGTTTGTCGGGATCATCGTTAGCTTCTTCCACTTCAGACACGTCTAGGTACTCTTTAAGTAGAGAGCTCATTACATCCTCTGCCTGCATAAAACCAACGGACACTACCATGAAGAAAGAACCCATAGGACTAAGATAATGACACCGAGTACGAGATATGTTATTGTCAAACACATGCCTTTGAACAGATGAACTTGCAGTTGCTTATGCCATTGATCTTTGCATTCCGTTCCGCATCTGATACAGCTGAAGCATTCATTTCTATGCCAATTACCTGTAAGAGCCAAAGTGGTTGGTACCAAACCCATTAAGACAAGATCAGTTACCACTTTTTATAGTTTAGCTCAATTTATTGTGTTCATCGGTTTTGCAAGTTAAAGTATCAGAGTATTACCATACCAACACGATGTGCCAGTGTAAGCCCGATTGTTCCAGTTCCACAACAAACATCGAAGAGTAAAGTGTCGGGACCAAGATCAGCCCAATCTCCAGCAAGTGAATATAACTTCTCTGCAGCGCCGGTATTAACCTGGATCAATCATTTTGAAATCTATTACAACAACAACAGTTGAAATCTATTACAACAACAACAGTTTAACCAGTCTATCATAGATGCATCGATCCTGAAGATTCAATAATCACCTGAAAGAATGCTGTTGGGGATATGCTGAACCGAAGGTTGTTGATATGATCGTGAATCCGAGCTTCGGTCAAGACATTGGTGGATTGGTCCTGACTTGTTCCATTATCTGACATTGGAATAGGCAGCAATCGCATTGGACAATCTGGTGGTGCAACATTTGATATTCCTACGTGATCCTGAGCAAGAAGCAATAGAGGCAGTAAATGATAAAATTGTACTATAGAGCTAAGAGACTGAATTATACAAATCTGTTTGAGGAAAAGTACTCACTTGAACAACTAATACAGTCAGAGGAAGAGGAGGAGAGCTTGCTCTAGCTCCTTCAGCAAATGCTTTTGCCATTTCTTCAAACTCACTTGCCACTTCTGCCTCATCAGTATCCGTAGTACAAACCTGAACAGTTTCAGCCAAACATAGAGAAATGAACACAAGAGATAAAGATCGACTAATATCCAAGTCAATGAACTGAGATACAAACCTGAACCATAAGCATAACCTCTGCGATTCTTGTCTCGGCATCTTCATCACTTGAAAACACGCCTGGTTTGCTCCCTTCTCGAACCTAAGATATTTGAGCCAGGTGAAAGGAAAATCGAATGATGTAAGTCGTCATGCTTTAGCGACAACATAAGAGCGTATCCTGCAACAAACATACCGTCAACTGTCGCCAGAACCCACAACTCTTAAACCGGTTCCAAACAGGGAGCTTTGATTTTTCTAAGAAACTCTGAAAGATTGAAGCGTAACGGCAAGCAAGTTTGGAGATATTGGGACAATCCACAGCTTCCTCGACTGCTGTCACACCCGCACTGGAAAGATTTTGCATTAGCTCTTCCCATGACATTAAGAAAAAAAAATCATAATTTTCAGAGAAGCAAGTATATACCTAAAATTTCCGAGCATGAATCCAACAGTTAACTTCCCTTCAACGGAATATCCAGTCGAGAACTCACACTTGTTCCTGTAACCATTCGTAAGTGGTGATTCTATAATCCCCTCGAGCTTACACGAAAGACCGCCTGCAATGATTTAATGTATGAATTAAAAGTCTAATTCAATTAAAATGGAGATCACAATCATTGACTTTGTATAGTGTTCTTACCTATTTCTCTAGACTGAAGGACCCATTCTGGAAGTGATTTTCCATTTGGACAAGCTTTACGCGCATTCCTCGTCTGCCAAGAACAACAACAAAATTAGTATGTTGAAGTTGAAACTACTTAAAACACAAACAAACGCACAAAATAGAAAAGAAAACATGAGAAAGTTCCTGACAAGTTTTTTCAGCATCTGCATGATAGAAGCCTTCTTCTGCTCAAGCTGGTCCGCGTAAGAAAGGTCTGCCAATGGAGTCACAGCTTCACGGGCACTTTTGATCTTAGCAGCCGGATTCTTTGCTCCGTTCTTGTCGGTTGTACGAGGAAGGACATCAGCGATCTTCAAACTCTTGTTATTAACATTTTTGCCATCCAAAACCTGCAAATATTTAATAGACTCTCAAACAACAAAAAGAGAGATATCTCAAATCGATACACTCCACAAAAGGAAGGTAACAACAATAACAACAACAAAAATTCACCTCCACGCCGCTTTGCAATTGTTCTGCATTCTCAAATGTCAGAAAACCAACCATCATCCCTCTTCTTTTCTTCGCAAACTTAAATTCAACTCCCTAAAAAAAAACGAATGAATCAGTAACTCAATCTATCCAAAGATCGATTCAACTACACTAACATGATCCTAGAAACTAGATCAAAGAGCTAAGTATCGTACTTTACTCTAGAGACTTAATCAGTTGTTATGTTTGAGTTCTAAAACTCTACTCTAAATAAAGATCGATTCAACTACATTAACATGATCCTAGAAACAAAATCAAAGCAGCTAAGTATCGTCTTTACTCTAAAGACTAAATCAATCGTTATGCCTGAGTTCGACAACTCTAAAGATCGATTCAACTACACTAACATGATCCTAGAAACCAAATCAAAGAGCTAAGTATCGTTTCTTTACTCTACATACTAAATCAATAGTCATGTTTGAGTTCTAAAACTCTACTCTAACGACTAATCAATGGTTATGTTTGAGTTCTAAAACCTCAAAGACTAAAACTTTACACTCGAGAGTTAATCAATGGTTATGTTTAAGATCATAAAACCTTAAAAGACGAAAACTTTACAAGAGTAAAGACTAATTCAATCTTAAAACCTCAAAAGACTAAAACTTTACCTGCTCTCGGATAAACTTCTTCAGATCATCTGATTGCCATTTTGTTGGTAAATGCACCAAACATTTACTTAGCGACAGATCATGAACACTATCTCCACCTCCTCCTTCACCGTCGTTCTCATCCATCATGTCCTCCGTGAACATAACCTCGCCTTCTTCCTCTTCCTCTGCGGATTTCACGGCATTCTCCGCCATCTTCGCCTTCTTACCGCGCTCAGAAGTCGGGTCCCACGTATTGTCCGGTTTCTGCCGGAGCTCCTTCTCGCCGTGAGCGTACTTGCACGTGCTCCCATGGCTGCAAGAACCCTGACGCCTGAAATACGAGCAGAGGCTGGTCTTAAACCACGGCGAAGGAGCAGCATTCGCGTCAGAAGATTCGATATTCTCGGTCTTCTTCTCCTCGTCGCGCTTCCGCTTCTCCCCCACTGCCTCGACGTCATCGGACGGAATCTGGGATTTTAAGGTTTCGGCGGAGGAAGGAAGCTCGTGGATTGATGATGACGCCATTGGAACGTCATCAGGAGCGGTAGTGTTCTCGGACGGATGTTGGGTTGTTAGGGTTTCGGCGGCGGCGGCAGGAAGCTCGTCGATTGATGAAGTCGCCATTTCGGAACAGAAGCGGCGAGACTTTCACAACTATATCAGATTCAGACCTTAAACCCTACCGGTTTTACTTAATTTGAACATTTGTTTCTTTTGTCTAATTTTCTGATTATTATATTATTAAACTTTATAAAACAGAAAAAAGGCTCTTTGGATCAAAAATTTTGGATTGGTACACCACGTTGTACAATAGTAGTTGAGATTCCTACCCAACACAACAGCCTAACTTTCTTGTCTTAGAATTTTGATCTTCACCTGTTCCTGGACTTACCATTGCCATATCACGTGTCTTGGTTCTTTCTACCTCTGACATTTGAAACTGCATGAGCTAATCAAGCTGCTTTGGAGAAGACATTAGAATTATGGAATGATTCCTATAGTTAGTTATGCTGTGATTCTCATATATATTCATTAACAAGTCAATGTATCATTCATCTTGTACACAAAGTCTTTGCTTGAATTATAGATCTTATTAGGCAAAGTCATGTGACATAACTGGCCTATGAGCTAAAGTCACTTATATTAGTTTCAAACACTTTGATTGAAATTTAATCCGAGTAATGAAACATTCTCGGCATGCAACTTGAGCTCCATTGTGGTTTAGACATCGCTTGTGATCATCAATTAATAACTTGTGATTAAAATTTATCATCTCATCAAATATACGTCGAAAACGTTTTTTGAACCATTTCGTGATTTTGTTGGTAGAGAATCGCTTTTTACACGAAGGGAGAAGCAGCTTATGAATGCTGATTATTGGAGAAGATCAATTAGATGGTCTGAGAAGCCTCAAATCAAATGATTTAGGTTAGTTATTATTTATTAATGTAAGTCGTAGTCATGAGGAAGAAGATGACCATGGAGATTGAGGTTAATTGATGTAAATCGTCGATCTCGAAACACTTTTTTTATGCTACAGGTCGATGTCTCAAATATCAATATGAACTCCGATTATAATCTATGGACAATTGTCACTTTTCACTTTATTGTTACTTACACTTTATTGTCACCTTTGTAACGAATAGTAGAATCTGCAGAAACAGTAGATATTCCACATGGTTTTCTTCTTCTACCATGTTCTAAAAGCAAAATCATCCCAAACCACAAAGACCCTTTAACGATCCTAACCACACCAATCCCCACAACCACATAATATAACCACCAGTTGACAAAATCCACCGTTCCTACATCCAAACCAAAGTTAACATCACCATCTATTGGTAATAACAACAGCAATGCCGTTTTAGCCTCTACCACACCGACCAAAGCCTCTACTTCATCTCGAAGCTTCCACCACCACAGTGTCCCGCAGCTCACGGCAAAACCCACCTTCTCCGCCACCGTTTCTCCCTTCACGTGGCGAAAGCCCTCTCCGAGTAATGTGCTGTCGACGACCGGCCTCACGATCACCCGGTACCAGAGGAGCATCACCTCGTGAAGGCCAAAGAAGAACATGAGCCTAGTCAAGAAACTCCGCTCACTGGTGATGATTATTCTGTTGGCTGCTTCCGAAGTCGTTCTTTCTAGGGCTAGGCCTAGCCCGATAGAGATTTGTACAAGGGAGAGGATGAGCCACGAGACGCTGATATGTGGAGAGAAGGCTATCCAACGGTTGGGATCTCCGGCTGTGATCTTGGTGGCTAGAGCGTGGACTAGAGTGTAAAGGCTTGTTATAGAAATGAAGACGCATACAAAGGCTGTGTTCGCGTAGAGGAAGATTGATGATGTGGTTTGTGGCTGATGTAGTGAGGACGAAGGAGATGAGAGTAAAGATAGGAAGAAGGAGGCTGAGGAAACACGGCTGAGAAGGAGGAAGGATAGAGGAAGGAGGAGGCTGAGGAGAGTTGTTGTGATTAGCCGGAACGAATCCACCGGCGGCGGCTTCTCCGCCTCTCCAGACCCCTTGCCGCCACCATTCATCTATCTGATTTGTGAACAAGAAATGCAACGTGGTGGAGAACAAACATAAGCAGTCGTTTTATAGATATATATATATAGTGTTTTGATTGCTTTTTATGTTGTTTTTTTTTTTCATGACCAATGATTGCTTTTTATGTTTGAACTTGAAAGAGTGGTTTCCATGTTTGCAGAAGATTTTAAAGTAGACTTTCTAAAATCCATTTATAATTCCATCATCATGATTTATGTTGAACAGATTTACTAATTTTTAGGAAAACTGGATCTTCCACACTTTTACTATTTCCTACATAAAAACTACTATCTCTATATTTTGGGTTTCTCCTCAATATTAATCAGGAGACTTGTTTTTTGTTGACTGGTTTTTGTTTTAAACTAGCATATTGACTTTTTCATTTTTTATTTTATTTTCAGGACACAATCAAAGCAGCCAAATATAAAATTATCTACTAGTTAAAAATTAATTTTATTTCTTATATTAACAACTTCACAAATATTTGTGTATCATATTTTGTTGATTAACAATATGAAGTAACAATATTTCCCTTTTCCCCTGCAACAAATTACTAATTTTAGGCATAAAATTTTGTTATATAAGGGTCACACCAGCTAAGTTATAAATAATATGTATTATTTATTATATTTTCTATTATTTATTATTTTATAAGAAATAATATGTTTTTAATAATATTTCTATATTTTTATTATATGAATTTAACTTCATAAACAAATATACTAACTCAAATATAATCAAAAGCCAAAAACTAAAACTTTCTCCATTCCAGTTTCTAAAGAAACTAAAATTTACAACAAAATCAAAAACCAAAAATTTCAAAACCAAAATCCAAAATCTAAAAAATATTATCAGGGCCTAAGTATTATTTTTGGTGGTCTTCTATGCTAGTATTAATACGAAGAAGTGTTACATAACCATACCAAAAATTACAGGCAAAAATACAAACACTCCAAAAGAATAAAAAAAAAACTTTGAAAGACTAGTTTGGAACAGCGCGCGCAACTGGTACTGGAAGGGAAAACAAAAATATAACACCCAAATTGTGAGGCCTTTCTAAAGGAATTATCTTTGTATATACCTTTAACATAATTCGTAATATGATGTGTATTACATGAGGTCCTTCCCTCGCCAAAATCACTGACTGACATGGAGCATGAATGAATTTACTTGTGCACATCTCTCACGAAAGCTCGAGCTTCACCATCTATGCAAAATATAGATATAAACAAGATTTTATCCAAAGAAGAAGAAAAGAGGATATATGAAGAGAAAAACCGAGGATCCAAAACGGAAAGCAGAGGGAACAAAATGGTGTAAGCTCTCCGAAAGAGATAAAATGTGTGTCCAGAGAAGTGAGGGTGCATGTATAGAGAGTACAGTTGATAAATAATCATTAGTTTACAAATACGTATTTTTTATAAAATACAAAAAGATATATTTTCTTTGATATATACATGCACGTATTATATATGATGCATGCATGTAATATGACTATATGAGAGTCATTGCCTTCAAAATAAATAAAAGAGTAACGAGAGAGGATGTCAACTACAAACAAAAGTTTGAAAAAAAAAAAGGTAGTGGTGATCATTTTCGTTAGAGACATAACACAGCTGCTAGACAAGGCGACGTGGTGATCATTTTATTATATAGATCATTTTCTATCATGTCGAATCGATTCTTATATTATCTACATGTTTTAATAAAAAAAATATTTGCACAAATCAGGTCAATATTGGCACAGATCATTTCAAAAAAGCACAAACTACTATGTATCTTTATAGTTATTATATAATTTTCGTTATGTATATAATATAGATCTATTCTAATTTATATTTTTAATAATCCATATATGTTGTGGAAACTATTTTTTGGCAGAAAAATTTGTGAGAATTGGATTTTTTTTTTTTATGGGAAATTCTAATAGTCATATTTTTGGTGGAAAATTAGTATAACTATATTTTTCTAGATTGTTTGCGAAATGAGATGATATTTATGATTTTATTTTAGAGTAAGTTGTTACAATGAGTCATTGTCAAAATGACACTTTTCTTTGTATTTGGATGTCCTTATTTTGAAAGTACCAATCATTTTTGTGTTCGAAGTCTCCGAATAATCCATGTGCCATAATTTCTTCTTTATCATATTAGCAGTTAATTGACCCACCATTTAAACCTATAAGATCACTTACATTTTACTTATTTCAACCCAACTCATTTAACGCATCAATCCATTTGATTCATAAATTCATGACTTTTTAACTTATTTGGAGTGATCAATTGAGTTGGTTTGGATCAATTTATGTATCATGCAACGTGCTCAAAAACACAAGAGCTTTTAATTTATTTGATGCATCAATCCATTTGATCTATAAATTCATTGTGGTCAACTTTTTAACTTATTAGAGTTGATGAATTGTTTAGGGGTGACAATCTAATAACTTCTATATGATACCAGCAATAGTAATCAGACTATTCACAATTCCAAATCTACATTCCTAAAAAAAATCAAAATCAAATTGAGTTTTTAAAAGTGTGTGAGAATGTTCAATTAAGGCTACAGATTTCTCTTCTTTGGCATCCTTCTTCTTCATACATATGCTCACGCTTGATAATTCATGCAACAATATCCAAACAGTGGTCCTCTGTTATCTTCTTATGGGTCGGTCTCATGTTGGATCATGGGATCGGAAGCACACGCTCTGATATCAATGGATCAGTCCAAAAATAAGCAGCAGCAAGAGCAATTTTTAGTGCATATATATATATATTTTCCTGAACCTGAGAAACCCACTGCAAAAGCAGTCAATTGTAATCGATTTTCATGCATTCTTGCTCAAAAAAACGTAAGGGGGTTAAAGCAAAAGATTGGCTAATCAGCAAAACATTGATCAATGCAACAGAAAAAAAGAAAAAAAATAAATTTCAAATTAAAAACAGCCACGATGCGTGAAAAGAATACTCCACAAGCCCAATCAATTCACTAACAGTTTATCAAAATTTACAACTTTAAACTCTTGTTTTTTTGTTCTCGACTTTTTCACAATTTCCCATACAAATCAATATCAAAATGAAAAAATGTATTAGAATGCTGGTCAATTAATATTCTGTAGGATGTCTCTTCTTTGGCTGCTTCTTCTGTTGCAGCTTTCAAAGGTTGTATGGAAGCAACCTGTAGTTTACAGAGACATGAAAACAACAGCTTGTAAGAACCAAAATGAGTTTTTTCCAATTAACAATAAACAAAGAAACTTGAAAAGAGAAATCAAAGTATCACCTCTCTGCCTCATCCGGGAATGGCTCAGTGGAAAAGTAAGTACCAGCAAGAGCAGCTGCTGCAGATATTCTCTGCAACAACAACAAACAAAAAGAACTTAAAGAATGCAACAAAAAAAAACAGAGCTTTCTTGATATGTTTTCTGCAAATTTTACTATTGTGCCAAACANTGGAGGTTTTGGCAAGACTGAAGCAGCATCGAACAATGTCAACTCATAAACCTCAGGCCAGTTGTGTACAACAGGTGTTCCACAAACTTGGTAAATCTTCTGTTCAAACATGGAGACAAACATGTTCAAACGAATTAAGTTGGATCAAATGTATATTTATACCTGTCTTTTAGATCAGAGCTTTTTTTATACCGTCTTCTGGCTTGGGAAGATCTTCAATCCTCCGTTAAGAAGCTCAACAAAAAGGCATCCCACAGCCCAAATGTCAACCTCCTCCGAACCGTAGTTTGTTGAACCAAAGTAGTATCTCACGTGGCCTGAAATTTGGCATCAGTAAGAGATGCATAAAAAGAGACAAAAAAAGAACTTAAAATCTTATACAGATATACCTATAGGGCATTGCCATAATCAGATTTGTAAAAAGAGCCATCAAATCGACTAAATACGCATGTGATCCAGGGAAACCACCAGCAACTATACTCTGGATATCTGTATTATCATCTTTTGAAAAGCAAGATATCCCAAAATCTGCGACCTTCAACTTTCTATCTTTGTCAAAGAAACTGTTGGCACCTTTAATATCACAGTGAATAACTTCTTTTGTATGGATATAGGCAAGTCCAGTGAGCAATTGGAGCATGTAATACTGTTAAAAAAAAGAAGGTCAAGAGAACACTCCGGTTTACATGACAATGAAGTATGTAATGTCAATACCTTGATCTCAACAGGAGTAAAAGTCATTTGTTTAGCAAGTTTAGCCAAGTCATACTCCATGTACTTGAAGACCATGTAAGCTTCCTTTTCATCTAATCAATTTGAACCACACACATAGTCAAGCATTACTTTCAAGAAGAACCAAGAGTTTTTTCACTCTTCTATCCAAGGAGAATCAGTTATTACCTGAATAAGTCACAACTTCGATAAAACGAATGACATTCTTATGATGCTTAAGCTCCTCCAGAATCTTTACCTCCCACCTTACTATTGCAGGCAACACTTGTTCTTTGTCGAGCTCTATCGTTTTCAGCTTTTTGAGTGCCACCATTTTACCAGTTATGCTGTCAGTACCCTTGTACCAGTTTTGGATTATTTGATTGTGATTATTTGAGTTGGTTTGGATCAATTCATGTATCATGCAATAAACACAATGCTTGTTGATGATGTCAATTATATCATATAATATAGAGAATTCCACATAAACAAAAAAAAATTGAAACACAATTTTCACAAAGGGCTAGTAGTAACTCAGAAAATTTATAAATGTTTTATCACAATGATCAAATTTTGTGCAACTCACAAATATTTGTTTGGTCGATATGTGCTAAGAGGTTCTAGGAGTTGTTTCCAATTTCTGTAATTTCCGACTATGCTTATGTAAAGATACATACAGGTTAAAATAGAGAAACAGAGGAACAAGAACATGGGATTTGGGCAAGCAAAAGAGTGAGTTAGGCGTAGCCAAATAATGATCAGAGCCGAGTGGCGGGGACACAGCGGGGGAGACACGGCGGTGACGAAGACGGTTGAGTTAGGCGTCGCCAAAGAAAGATCAAAGCCAAGCGGCAAAGACAATGCATTGCTGGAGACGGTTGCGTCAGGGGTATTTTGCTGCATCGTAGGAAGGTGGTGTTCTTGAACTGGAGTAGAATAAGAAGAAAGGGAGTGGAAGAAGAAGTCTGATCCATTTTCATCAACGGTAAGTGTAACTTCCTCTCATTAGTCGTTACGACTTATATACACAGTTGCCACGTTGGCATAAATTCTCTTTTGTACCCCTAACCTTTTAAATGTTCGGCGGTTAATTCTCTCTGGGCAAAAGGGCTTTATAGATGCATGCTTTTGTTGTTAAGATTTGTGGAATGATCTGCTGTGCTTGCCATTTATGTTTGAATTCTCCAATTATCATTGCTATACTGTGGATTTTGAGTTTCCCTACTAAAATTTCATGATAAATTTTGGTTTCTGAAGGATGAGCTATTTTGTAGGTGTGTCGACCATCCCATTAACTTATTTACTAACACTTTTGCTTAATAAATCAACCATAACTAGGCTAGAAAAAATTAAGTCAGCTGTATCGTCAAATAAATCAGCCGTCAAATGAATGGTATTCTAATAATTAATCTTTCGCTAATAAGTCAGCCGTAACCAGGCTGAGTTAACATAAACTCAGCCTAGATACGGCTGATTTACGTAACACTGCTATAACTACCTCACATAAGTCAGCTAGCCGAGAACATAACCCATCCGTCTCTTATCTACAACTCAGCCTAATTTTCCATAATTTAACATGCTGTTGTATAAACCAGCTGTAGGTTACAGCTGATTTATGTACGTAAGTCAGCCGTTGTATATAAATCAGTCGTTAGTGAACGGCTGATTTATGTTCGTAAGTCAGTCCATCTCTCATAATTGAGCTCATCTCTCATAAATCAGCCATGATTAACGGTTGGTTTATATTCGTAAGTCAGCTGGTCACACATAAGTCAGCCGCGTCTTTTTAACTCAGTCACAACGTAACCATAACTCAGCCCGCGCTTTTCATTAATACACGTCAGCGATTTCCTATGTGGCGGTCTAGGTGGCATTGCCATTCTTGTAATTACTTTTTTGTCACAACATAACAGAAGGACACGCTGGGTATAAAAAGTATATCAGTAATTATGAAAAGATCTGATGTATTCTAATAATATCACCTAATTTCTGTGATATGTCAGCTTTTTCCCCTAAAAATAATGAGCTTTTGGAGCCATGTTTTGTTTATGTCAAGTGCTGACATAATAACATTGGCTCTCTAGCAACATTATTGCCATTCTAATGTTAGGCTAGCAATGAGAAAGCTCTTTCTAATGCTATACATGTTCTTTTTGTACAAATGTTTAATGTAAGTGTTAAAGAGGTTATACATTCTGGTTTGGTTGGAGTTCCTAACTTGCCATGTCTTTTTTTATCACTAGCCTCACAAGCTCTATGTTATCTTTCGCTGTTTCTATAGTTTGAAGCGGCTTGGGCTTTAACAAATCTTGCATCTGAGAACACTCAAGTGGAGCTGTTGCAATACTAGTGAGACTTCTCAGCTCGACATACGATGGAGCCAGGTATATGAATCTAAGCATTGTTTAACCAAAATTTTTTGTTTTTTATAATAAAAATCAATCTCAAGTTTTTTCTGAATCCTACAAT